>VMBQ01004045.1:0-71431 GCA_007657795.1 Dreissena rostriformis
TTTGGCTTGTAGCTCTTGCAGTGACAAAATCTGCCCACTGTCTATAATAATATCTTTAACAAACCGAATGCCATTATCAAACCAATATTTCCCAAAAAATGTATTTATTGTTGACCAATAAACAGTTATTAAAAAACAGCGGCATATCTACAAGTTTATCAACAGAGTCAATATTAATACTCTAAACAAAGTCAGAATATAGTGTTAAAACATCTATCCAAAAAGCGTTGGTTATATTTTTAACAGCTGAAATTGCGTATAAACTGCCTCTGTTACATAGTATATTAAAATCTATTAACTTTCTAGCCAAGGATGTTAATTTGTTCTGGCCTTGAATAACTTTTCTTATCCATGAACATTTTAAACTTTTCATAAATGCATTTTTGTCCACCATTTTGAGTCCCCCTTCATCAAAATCTTTTGTTATGACTTTTGCCTTGATTTTTGAAGGCCCTTGCCACACAAATTTGAGTAGTTTATTATTTAAAACTTTACAAATAGCCTCTCCAGGCTGTGGCAAAGAGACAAACAGGTGAATAAACATTTGAAGTATCAAGGTCTTAACAACAGTTATCCTACCTAAGGGAGTTAGATCTCTTCTGTTTCAATGTGCAATGATATTTTCTAATTTAACTAGTTTGTCATTATAATTAAGCTCAATCATTTTAGGTAGATCAACAGTGAAAGTTAAACCTAATAATTTAAATTGGGTACATCCCCACACTAGTTTCCACCTTGTTTTTATGGATTGTGTGCTGTATTTTAAGGCTCCTATCCAGACAACACGAGTTTTTTCAAAATTTACACTCAGGGCTGAATATTGTGAGAAGGAGTGCAACAATTGTAATGCAGTATTCAAGGTTTCTTCCGACCCGTCCATTAATAAATAGGTATCATCAGCAAATTGTGATATCTTATATTCTTCATTGTCAATTGTTATTCCCTTCATTTGCTTACATTTTCTTATTTTAATAGCTAGTATTTCTGCACAAAGGATAAATATATATGCTGAAATAGGGTCTCCCTGACAACAACCACGTCCTATTATAAAGGAGTCTGACAAAAATCCATTCAACTGCATTTTCCATATTATTAAAAAAAAGCGCTATCCAGTTCTTAAACATTGGCCCAAAGTTAAAAAATCAAACACTTGTTTTATAAAACTGAATGATAAAGCATCGAATGCTTTTTCGAAATCAATTTGCATCAATAGGCCAGGGATTTGGTTGCACTCAGTATAGCTCATAAAATCATATAATAATCGTGTGTTATCTCCAATGTACCTGCCTTAAATGAAACCAGTTTGGTCATTATTCACTAATTTGTTTAAGGTTGACTTAAGCATATTTTGAGAAAAACTTCCACAATATCACGGTGCCTATACCACGTGACTTTTTAAGATCTGTGTTGGGCGAATAAAGCACGACCCAGATAACATTTTCAAGGATGTCTTTTTAAATATTTCACCATTTTAATGGGATAAAGTGGAAAGCCCTCTCATTCGTGCAAGTTTTCTAAAGGTATCATGATTTTTTTAAACAAATAAGTATTATTTTTTAGTAAAGTGAAACCGCGTGTTTGTAATTATGAAGTCCCCACACTGCACTTTACAGCAAAAATACTTATTTGTTTAAAATATCGTTATTATTATGACTCATACAAATTTGATTGTGTCTCTTGAAAATATGGTACCAAGAGTCATTGACTGTTGAGATTTGAGGTCTAAGGAAAGCCCTGATCCTCCAATTAAGTTGTTTTCATTTTGGTCTTTCAACAGAAGATCATTTTTTCAGTGTTTATAATGTGTAATATTTAGTGGGACCGTGGTCTAGAGGTAGGATGCTGGTTCGAATCCCACTCAGACCACGGAATTTTCCTGAGCAAAAAAAATAATCCCAAGCATGCTCCTCTAGCTCCAGGGGTGGCGAAATCTAAAAAAAAATATACTTGTCCTCGGACAACCATTTTGGAAATTTAACTTGTCCGTTGCTGAACTACACTTGCCTGTTAATGTTTATTTAATTATAAACGCATTTATTGTTATACCTACCATTCTAATCAGACCCTAATCAGACAAATCCACTCGCCCGCTCGTAATTACGAGTGGAAATTGGCTCCGGACGAGTGAATACTGTGGCAGCGCTCGTCCTGCAGGGCGAGTGGCATTTCTGGACGAAAAGATTAAAATTTTAAGTTTTAACACATCTTTACCAAACAAAACAATGTTTTTAATCGGCGATAACAAATTAACCGTATGTTTATTATTCACACTGCGCTAAAATTAGTCCTAACAATTCATGTCATGGTAAAAAATCTGCATTTTCGAGTAAGAAATGTGAAAATTCGAGTGTTGACACACCAATAAAAAATCACGATAAAACATATTAGTTACTTATTTATTGCATTTTTTCAATAGATTGCAGGGCAAGTACATATTTCAGCAGGGCAAGTGAAAATTCTTAGCTACTCGCCCTGCAGGGCAAGTTGCTGAAACAAAATTTGTCGACCCCTGAGGTGTACACCTTCACGATAAAATCATGGCGAGTTACTTTGAAAACTGATGACGGCAACCGGGTGTAATAATCGTGGAAATTGTGCATTTCATGCGTAGTATTGTCAAAACATTTTTTCATCGCTTCAAGCGTTTAAACAAAGACTCGTTGAATGAATTACACACAACTGTAAACGTTTTGTTTTATTCTCAAATAAGCATAAGCATAAGTAAATGTGTAATCCGACAAACACTTCCGAATTTTAATGACAGCCATTGCCATATGCAGCGTTACTGTCCGGCTTTGCTCGAATTTGTATGATGTAAACCATGAGAAAAAACTGATGCTAGAATTTAGCGAACATTTGGTATTAATGCATTTTAAAATTTAAGACGAACGTTCAATATTTAGATACAGAATTGATGAACAAANGTGAGGGGCATACTGCGCCGAATGTAAACGGACAACTTAGAGTCCAGTGATGGTGGGCAAATGTCAAAAGTCGATTGAAGTATTCATAATCAGACTATAAACACATGTATTAGCATAATGATACTCTAACATTATCTTAAAACATGGTATAGGTTCCAGATGGTGTGGTGGTTTGACGAATAAAAGAAGAAAATAAGGACCCAAGAAGAAAGTGGTTTATAAGGTGATGAAAACATTTGATTATTTACTCTTTTTGAAAGATTTCATTAGAACAGGTTCATGTTTCACTGAAGTTTATTTTATTTTAGTTGTGCATATTGTTCCAAACTTAATATAGAATTCTAATATAAGGAATAATTATTTTACCTTTCCCCACCCACTATTGAACATTTCAGAAAGTGATATTCCCGCCCCTTAACAGGAAAAATTTTAATTTATCAGATGGACAAACATTACATACATATATCTCGATTAGTTTTTTCATTAACAATCACGTAGCAAACGCTTAGTTCTTACCCAGTTTTCACAATTTATTCATTGATTGCATGGCTCACTTTCGGTTTCAAAATCGGAAGTAGGAAATTTGTATGAGGTTACACAACACTATGAACATTTTCATACAACACGCTAGGTTGAATTACACTAATTCCATTTCAAAACAATTTTTGTGTTTCCTTTATAGCCAATTTTGCAAGACTGGTATCATTTTAAAGATAAATCTGTCTATGTTCAATAAACGCATTAAAAATATGGTCTCGCAACTTTAAAAAAGTTAAATTCGCCCAAAGGCAATCACCCTCGGAAAACAGAGTTTCGGAAGTGAAATTTTGACAAAAGCCCCGTGCTTCAATAAACGCACCCCAAACGTTAATCTTTCAACGTAATCCTCAATCAAATGCACCAAAATATTGCAGACACACATATGATGCATGAAATAATCACAAAAGCATGGCATCGATTGCTAAATCGTTTTTAAAACCGAATAGAAAAGGAACTCTTTTGAAATGGGGACCACGGAGGGATACAAAATGATTTAGTGTAATGTAACCTACTAAGGCACACATAGACTGACGAAGATAATCAAAGAATCTAAAAGACACAAATATATGGCTTCAATCCGTTTCTATTTACATATTTAGACAAGGAATATTTATATTATTAATGTGCTTATTGGTGTTTCCTTATTTACAGCTGTGTTAATACCGGTGTAAGGTTATATTAAACTATTAGACTGTTTCAAACATTTAGTTCCTTTGATTTGCATCTCGACTTAATAACATCATCACTGGAAAACATTGACAATAAGTTTGATTGCTGCCTTTTTTTCCATATGTTTCGTTCATAGGTTTAGTGCTTGTTGGTTCTAGTACAAAGATCTATCAATAAATTGATAGATCTTTGCTCTATCTGCCCGCCCCCACCCCAACCTACTGTCACTCTGAACCGAAAACGCAAAAAGTGCGAAAAGTTTGTCACTGTTTGAAAGTGTATGTAATTTTATTTTCAAGTAATGAAAAAAAAAATCAGATATTAAACAGAAATATATGAAAACTCACTTAATAATTTGACTTGAGATGATTTGATTACGTGTTAATGTTAAATCTGAGGGATGTTATAGAATACTTATATAGATATTATGATGAAAAGAACAAGGATCACAAAAGGTACAGTGAACTGCTAGACAGGGGCAGGGTGGACAGCCGGTCCAGTCGGATGACATTTTCTTATAACTTGCTAAATCCATTTTTTTGGGCTCAACCTTACACTTATGTGAATATAATGGGAAAACCCATGGGTCGGATGGACGGGAAGACGGGTGGGCCGTTCTGGGGGCTTTTCGCTCTCTAAGCGCACACTGTTCATCTAGTGTCACCAAACATTCACGAATGTGTATTGACATACAAGGGAGACAACGTTTGATAACCAGCCGATTCGCACCAGTCAGTTAAGAGTTGTAGGCCTTATATGTATACACAATTTGCGAAATTCGCAGTTTCCGCTCACTAACACATAAGGTTTACATTGAATCTTCTCCAAACCTTCTGGTTATGTTGGTTAATACAAACTAGGGCCAAGTTCAATAACCAGCCAATGCGCAACATGGACTTTGGAGTTATAGCCCTTGAAACATTCAAATATTTCGTGATGTCACGTTTCCGTTCTCTAAATCGTACAGCTTTCATCGAAGCTTCACCATCACGTTCTAGAAATGTTTGTTGACATACAATTGAGGCAAAGTTCTATAACCAGCATTACGCACAAGGCACTTCCGAGTTGTTGTCCTAATCACGAAATGCGAAATTCGATGTTTCCGCTCTATTCCTCATACAGTTTTCGCAGAATTTTCACCAAACTTTATTGATATAGGGTCCATTTTTTAACGCCCGGCGTATATTACTATACATGACTTTATTATTATAAATATAACGATTTCTTTTATTATTATTATTATTGTTGTTAAAAGTTGTAGTAGTAGTATTATACTTATTATTACTTAGCCCCCAAAGTCACGCACAGATAGGTCGTTCCACTCAAAAGATTCTTCGGGAAGTTATAGGCCTTATTTAGACATTAAAGTATATTGAAGATGAGAGTTGAGTGCCAGGTGAGAACCAGTTTTGTCCGTCCTCACGAAGGAGCTGCTTCCAAGCGACAAAGTACTTTATCTTCGCGGGACACCCCATACACCCTCAACTCTCACTTCTGGTTCCGGGACGATTACCCAACCAAACCCTGGTAACCGTTTTGCAGTCGGGCCAAACGAAATGAGGGGGCAAGGGCGTTTCTTATGACCAGCTGCAAGTTCTTGGAGAGGAGAAGGGCGCCGCCAAGATTGACTCAAGCCCACTGAAAGGAAATGATTAGGACAAGATAACAAGCCGGATCGGCCGTGGCCCGGAAAAGCCACGAACGCGCACTCCACTTCCAGTCTCGAGGTCGGATACGAAAAGTTATCTATTGGAGCTAATCCATCGATTAAACATATTTTTGCAAGTAATGAGAACATTTATTGTTCCAAGAAAGCATGCACAATAATAGGTTTGGAAATATATTTTAAATATTGAAACAACAATCCACGTTGATTGTTGACTTTTAGTTTTTGGTTAAAGGGGAAAAACTCGTTCAGCCAAACTCAAATACTACTCGTAGCAGTAGCTTCCCTTGTGCAATACATTTATTATTCTGACCATAACATCATTCCTCTTAACTTCGATTGTTTTTTATATCAGAGAAGACGGAAAATACCGTTACGTTGATTTATAGTATATTTCTTACATTTGTATCGGGTTTTTATCATAAGATCTGCAGATGTCTAGAATCTCCACACATAGTTAGAACTATGACATTGTGTGTTATTTACCGGTATTTACTTTCTACACATGTTCATCATGTTCATAGATGGATAGGCTCTCATTTTACAGCCCTCTACGCTTGATAACATGTATCAAAGTTATTTACGCAAGGCTTAAAAACGTCGTAGGTTTTCGTTAATTTACTATCTTTGGATATACATAATTGAATACACAAGTATGTTTATAATCCCAAAAAAGGTACGTTGCAATGATATGCTCTTCAATATGCATAGAACAAGTATCCTATAAAATGGGAATATGCATTTATTTAGTACGCGTCTAAACTACCGTCGATATACCTCTTTAATTAATAGACTTATTGCGTACTTCGCGTAATAGATGTTCGAAGAAAAACACTAATCTGGGGTAAATAACAAACAAGCTGGCTTTTCAAAATTACATACCGTGTCAACTGTAATTATCTGAATGAAACTTATACCATAGGTAGATGAAATCGGTCAGAGTTATTTGTACCAACTAATTAGATGGTTTGTATTTGCCAAGAATGTCTACGTCCGGATAACATTTTTTGTCGGTTGATAAAACGATACCTTCATTTTTTTTACCGAGAAATATATTTTATAATAAAACGAGTTGACAATTACAAATGTTCATGTGGTAACGAACACTGAAGCAACAATAATATTATCGTGGCTTAATTATGGACAAATGAAAGTCCAGAGACATTACCAAGAAAGAAATTATGTTTACCTTGGTAGTCTTTGATTTCAGACAGAAGTATTTTACTAAAGGCAACGGACCATCTTGCGAATGCAGTAAGCAACACTGGGTTATGTACCCGGTAAGTAAATTGAATATTCATGTTATGGTTTTTCATTCGCCAGAAATAATGCTCTTTTAAGGCAGTGTTCACCTTTAACAAGTTGCGCACCAATGGGTATACCATTTGACAAATGCACTGTCCAATGACGTCCATTTGTGCATTACCATCTGACACGGTCGTATTCACAAACTGATTCTTAGACTTAAGTCACAAAATAAAGAATATTCTTGAAACTGTTATTTAATCAAACTTATCAAACGCCAAGCCTCGCACGGCTAAAAAAAAGCATATATTTATACTATTATTTGTTTAGAAAAATGTGTTAATGATATGCGCATCATTGTTAGCCTGTATATATGCTACTCTGATTTTTTTTTATTGAGTTTAAGACTTGTGTATTCTTAAGTCTTGAAATGGGTTGGTAAATACGGTACCGGGTAACTCATTTTTACGTATAATATATGACATGTCATGCGTAGATATACATTTGTACTAACGCAATATGTTACCAACTAACACGCATGGTTTATACTTACGCAATATATTTCCAACATTTACGCACGGTTTTGATAATGCTACTGATGTTGATATCAACATTTACTAGGAACATGATACTATTTTAGGCAAATATTGCTGCAGGTAAAATACACATGAATACAATGTATAGGCTAACTTTGTTTAGGATTTTCATGATTAACGACTAGCGTGATGGACACGCCACATTGCGGGTGATTAATCTGTCCAGCACCTGGTCATTTACTGGACATTTGCGCAGCCAGTGGACGCTTGATGATAATGTGGCTTTACTTGTCCTTTATAAAAAAGACTTTGGGCGTGCATTAGTGGATCCACTTTTCTGTGCATTTTACAACGATTTGACAAAATGCATTGAATAAATGTTGTGTTATTTATAAATGATTTTTTAAGAATATAATGATCTTCCCCAAAAGAAACATTGCAAAACCACGTGAGGTTGACATTGATGATCTAGCATACATATAAAAGACAACACAGTGGCATAAAATACAAAACAATCACACAAAAATGCAAAGCAGAGACATATGTCTGCATTATATATGTATTAAGTTTATTCTTGACACACCATTAAAGCTGTGTTCTAAACAAAATATCATGATTGGACCATTACAAAAAAATGTTATAGCATCTCGTGCTCGTATTTTGTATGTTAAAGCATCATTTAACAATTTATTTAAACTGATTGAAAAAAAAATGTGTAATACCAATTTACTGAGATAAAGACTAGAAAAGTTGCACAGGCACTGATACCCCCACGACACCTGTTTTGGCACAGACACATCTATTATGTGTTCTTCAATGACTAAAATACAAAGGCCCACACAATAGTTCTCTCAAATTTACTTTCTTTACTATCATCAACACAAGTAGCTCAGTTAAAGTTTGAACGAAATCCACACAGCAGTTAAAAAGGAGTTGAGCAAACAAAAGTATGGGTAACGTGCGTATATTTTATACTGTACACAACAGACATAATTCGGCCTTTACTGGTTGCAGCAAACATTCCTGTTTGTGCGAGCATATACGTATAAAGGTCATTCAGCTGTGAAGGTTTGAGCGAAATCTAGCGTACAGTAAAAGAAGAGTTGGAACACCCTATTTTGGGGCTAATACATTATAATGTAGAATAAGGCAGTTAAAGAGGAGTTGGAAACACAATAGTTTGGTTCTACATGCGTGTATTCCATGGTGAAAAACAGAAAAAATGGACAAATATCTGCCATGCTTTCTCGTCGCCAAAATTCCTTTATTAACGATCATATACAAAAGAAGTTCATTAAACTGCTAAAGTTTGAGCGAGATCCGCGCATAAAAGAGGAGTTTACAACATACAATGTTGGGGACATATATATTCTATTGTGAAAACAAACAAAGGACCATGATTCTGCCAAATCTCGTCGTAGCAAAAATTCCGTTCTTTAAGATCACCTAATGGTAAATTAAATTGAAATGTGAACGTTTTGGAACTTTGTATTTTATAGTGGAATACCAGACACAGGCTCATATCTGCGAAGAAATTGTTGATAATAAAATTATTGTATTTTCGATAATCTAAACATTAAGGTCATTGATCTGTGAGCGAGAGTAGTAGTTTAAAAAAGTTAAAACACAAGCGTCGGAACATACTTACGTACAGACGGATTTAATAAGTGCAATTGCTCATTGCATCCCAATCCGCGAGGGCCTAAAACATCATGCGAATGAAGTTATTGCGGTACATACTTAATGCTTTTTATCTATCTGTGTTCTTTTTATTATGTTTATGATTTAACAATCAATCTTTTGTGACGCAAATTTGCAATTTTATTTACATTATAAATTGAGTATAACATGGATGTGGTCGCATTTAAATCAACTCGTAAATCAACTTTGCAATACAAATGTATTTCGTACTCGTGTAATACATGAATAAGAAATTTTAAATTAAAAACAAATAAATAATGGCAAATGCAAGTTTACTCTATCATAATTACCTGGCTTCGTATATATGCATTTTTATGACAAATAAAAGGAGAGAAAACGAAAACCATTTTGTGAAGGTTGAACGTTGTCGGCGTAAGAGGAGATGAGGGAGTATTTCAAAAGTTAACGATTTTTTGTTGTTTTTACAGCCCAAACTACATTTGGCAAACATTGTACGCATTTTAGCCCTAACACGCTTTCAAACCGATTACGTGTCGAATTATCATTTTTCGGAGAATATTCGGTCGGACATTGACTACAGTCAATTATCTTTTCGCTGAAAGAAAATGGTTTGCGGACTGCGTAGCTTTTCTTATAAATGTGGTTATGGGACTGGTGTAGGATTAATTATTAGTAGTACTTTACCTAACCTGACGTACAAACTTTCTGTCCCTATCACTTAAACAGAGAGTATGTCATTTTTTCTTCCATTGTCTAATGCTTTTACAAATTGCTACAGTATCCGTTTGTGTCGTTTTATGATTGAAACAAATTCAAACGTAGTTTGTATGACAGAAACACTAGGATTTGTTGAGCCATATTTGCTCCGTTACACGCCCTGGTACCGTGTCAAGCGCTTACTGCACGCAGATAATTTATATTTCAAAGACAATGGCTTGATAATACTACATTAGGCTATGTGAGTGGGGCGAAATGAACAACAAGGAAATTGTATTTAGAATTTTCGTGTTGTTGTTTTTTTAAATTGCCTTTATTAATACAGGGAAGTCCGTTCGGGGCTATTTTATCGTTACATTTCGTTTTTTGTTTGTTGAAAAATTATTGTTTTAGGGGAAAGTTAGTTTTTATTTTGTTTTCTCTCCATCCCAAAGTCCGTGTGGCATTTTGCATTTTTCACAACAAATTTTTATGTGTCTACACCGGTTAATGGCTTTTCGAAAAACAAATACTTGCCCACATAACTGATGATGGTGTCATTCGTCCAGTGAAGTTGTCAATGATTTACCATTTTACCACGGGCGATTTGGCTTTCCCTCGCATAACGTTGTGCCGAACGTTAGATCGACGCCAAGAACAATACATAAGCAAAACAACAGAAAAGCTGTAGATAAAAAGAACATACTTTGAAGAAGAAAAAACGTTATTTTTTTATATAAAAATGTAGGCATTAATATTATAACTCGCTTCGAATGTTATCCTACTTGACTGGTCTTAAACTTAAAAGATAAACTATGCTGCTTAGAAAAATAAAGTTAGAAACATGATCTTGACTTTATAAACAAATGTGTCGTGTTCTGACAAAACTGGGCAATATGCTTGTGCGTAAATTGTCATCCCAGATTAGCCTGTGCAGTCCGCACAGGCTAATCAGGGACGAGAATTTCCGCTTTTATGCAATTTTTCGTTAACATGATTTATCTTCTTCGCGAAAATCCACTTAAGGCGGAAAGTGTCGTCCCTTATTAGCCTGTGCAGACGGCACAGGCTAATCTGGGACGACACTTTACGCACAGGCATTTTGCCCAGTTTTCTCAGAACACGCCACAAAACTGCATGCAGCGCAATATTTCGTATGTAAACATAAGGAACTAAAACATCAAGTGCAAGAAGGTTATTAAGTAAAGGCAATTGCATAAATCTTAAGAATCGCCAATCCTGGTTGGTGAAATAGACCAAATAGTATTTTTAACAACTTCAACCATTTAATAGTATTATAATTATAAATACAGTTCTGTATTTCAACCGATGCAGATAGCTTTAGACAAGACTTCCGTCTAATTTAGTGATACCATTTTAAGCAGTTGGTAAATTAATTGTCGATTCAAAACGTTTTGTTTATTTGAAAGCATAGGGTCTTTGTAAAACATGCGACTATTCCGCTTTTTGTATCTACCTCTGCAACGCATTCACACCTTTATACAAGTTTACATAAAATTCAATGACTGTTTTGATCGGCTGTAATGTTGTACATGGTAAACATTTTCAACAGAGTCATTTTAATAAACATTTGTTATCAAATAGTTCTAGTATTGTATGATTTGATCTGCGCATTTGTATGCAGTGGGCGCATGCGCAATAGTTTAACCGAGCTCCAAACACTCCCTATGTATCATAACCGAAGCCTCACACATATATCTAGGGCGGATCCTGTCACCATAAACCACGGGTAATGTGCGCTTGGCGACGTAAATGGGCCGTCCGCGTGGCAAGAAGACCCGGGGACACGGTTAAAATAGTCACATCTGTGTGGGACCTGTGTTTCATAAGTAAACAAATACCAAATTATTTGAAAAATTGTATTAAAACTATTCAAAGACTTAGTAACTGTAAAATATTACATATTTGAGCGTAATTTTACTTCTTTAAAATATTTTATGAAATGTAAAGTACTAATATATGTTGGTGTGCATTGTAATAATGCATATTGCGTAAATTATATAAAACATATGGACGTTGTACTTCATTTGGAAAGCTTATCCGAATACATTTAATACAAATATGACTTAAGTTTTCTGTATTTTACAAATATAGAACTTAAGTTTCGGTATTTTACAACTGATAACCCCCATACACTGCATATACATAGATCTTAGATTTCCGGTGTTCAGCAACTGATAACACCCATACACTGCATGCAAAAAAACTTAGATTTTCGGTGTTCTACAACTGATAACACCCATACACTGCATATACAGAGAACTTAGATTTCCGGTGTTCTACAACTGATAACACCCATAAACTGCATGCAAATAGAACTTAGATTTCCGGTGTTCTACAACTGATAACAACCATACACTGCACGCAATAAGAACTTAGTAGTAATGAGTCCGCAAGTTCGAGGATGGATATTAAAGAACTAAATCATGACACACTTACATATCACATTATACATATTAACATATATAAAGTTAATGAAAACAATTAAGAAACACGTTTGATTAACCTTAAAAATATCGTTCAATACTGTATAATTATGCAAATTCATGTTCATTACACGACGCGGAGGTCCACCCGGATTGCATTTTATTGTCATCTTTTACGCCCGGTTATAACACAAAATGTCTGTTCATTTTAATTATTTTCTTGAACATTTGTTTTCTAAATATTATATTAGTGATAGTATTGTAGTAGTGCATATGATGTCCGCCTAGCAACCGGGAGGCAACAAGTACGATCCCCACTGTGGGAGCATTTTCTAGATCTCCCCATGACATCAAGAACTAGCCAGGTAACGGACTCGAGAGCGTTTGAAATAAGCAAATATATTAAGAGGCAATACTTAAGACTAATATAGCTTTACTTGTGTCAAAATTATAATCGGTGAATCGCGCTCATTTGATGTTGTTTTTGCATAAATGTCGTTCATATTATTACTAACAAAAGCATGTTTATATCGGAAAAAAATCATTTCGGCCATATTCACCGATTGCTTCGTACAAGTACGCCGCCATATGAATTTTTTTCTTTAACAAGAGACAATGTTGATTGCTAATTTACTTTAAAAATGCATTTGCAATGACAATCCCATATATTTACCAAATCGTACTTATTTAAAGCTACAAACATGCGTAAAGATTACGGTTCTATACAAACCTTACTTGGGAGGGAGACGCAAAATATTGCATTAATGGGCCATCTTGTCTTACAATAAGAACAATTAAACCGAGACAAAGAAGTCGCCGACCGATTATACAATTGGGATACACTGAAGACGTCCAAAACGATAGTACGGTGATGAACTAGTTAACTACATTGGGTGTGCGTCGAACTAATAATGATAATTGTAAACTGAAGCCAGATTACATACATTAAGTCACCGTCTATTCGCTGTGTAAGTAGCACAGGCTGGTTGATTCACAGGTCTTAGTGACATTGCACACGACAGAATCACTTAGTGCGGTCAGAAACGGACATACGCCCAGGTTTATTCCGCCGCAAAGGCTATTATTTTCGAACAAAACATACAGTATTGTACACTCATCCAAATGCATACATCTGAACTGCACCTTTTAGTTTCATGTTATCACAATACAAACGAATCAAATACCGAGATGACATAATTTGTTCGATTGTAGGCTGAATAACAGAGCACGGTCCTTGCTTAAAATTTCAAGGAAAGATGTAATACATCATGATTAGTTAAATAAGAATCTTATTAATGAGAAATGTCGCTAGAAGTCAGTTTAATGGCTTTTGTTAATAGTAATTTATGTTATTCTTGGTCCGTTATGGCAATGTGTGATTTGTTTAAAATAATCTTTGTTTTCGTGTGTGTAAACGGGCGCGTAAAGTGTCATCGGAGATTAGCCTGTACAGTGCGCACAAGCCAATCAGTGATGACTATTAGCTAATGCTAATCTGGGATTGCACGGCGCACAAGCATTAAGCCCAGTTTTCCCAGAACACAGCTAAGTGTTTCTCAGGTAACCGTTGTTACGGGGTACACTGCAATTAAGAAGAAGCCCCATTCAAGAAACGAACCCGGGCCCTGTGTGAAACGCTTAAAGTACACTGCTCAGTTTAGCGCATCATGACCAATACGAGTAAATATGTTAGTATTTGGCGGGGAATCGTGCATGCGACCGTTGAGGATACATGACACTAAATCATTGTGTATCGAAAGTAATGCCTATTTGTAAAGAGTTCCTTTTCTCTTCTTGAATAAAAGTCATTTTACAATGTGAGACATGTCTTTTGTGGTTATTTATAATATCCTGTATGTGTCTGGAGTACTGTGATGCCTTGGATTGGAAGCTAACTTAAAAGATGAACTTTTGGGGGTGTGTTTTCTGTTGTATGGGGCTTTTGTCGAAATAAGTCTTCCGAAACACTGTTTTCTACCGTGGATGCGTTCGACAGCGATTTACTTTCGTAGAAGTTGCGAGACGGTATGTTTTTGATTTCAATTATTGGAATGGACAGATCCATCTTTAAACTGATACCATGTTCGGAAAAATTGATACGTCGGAAAGGCAAGAAAAATGCTTTGAAAGTTGTTAGTTTTATAATGGGACCCTATGGGAATAAGAATTAGTGTTTTATAACATTGAGGTATTTCGCTAGTGTGTTAACACGATGCCTATGATCCGCTCGGTTTCGTTTTACTATCACGTACAGTTTGGCCATGAACAATTGTAATTATTCACGGACGAAGGCTCCAAAACTAAGAGTGTGATAAATGTTTTTGATCAGTTGAATGAAACACAGCTGTTATCTGTGTTGACATTTTTATAGCCAATTAACTGTTATTAAAACTGATTTATTTGAAGAAGAAACAATTCGTATTGTAATAGGTATATTACTTAAATATGATGTGGCGATCATTTAAGAATGATAAGGTTATTCATTTTGGTATGCATATTAATTTATACGTGTTCTGCATTCAAATTGTTACATTACAAAAATAACAAATGCCATTCATAAACAAATGTGGACAATGTCCTCAATTTGAGTAAACCTTTCAGATTATATTATTATTTGTATTTGTATGTGTTTAATGTTGATTTGTTTTCGTATATTAATTCGGACACTTTCTTTTTACCAGTCAGTTATTTGATATTTCGCTCGCCTTTAAGGTATGACCTGCGCGTGTTTACGTTGATCCGTGCTAAGGTATATAACATCGTTTGACGCTAATTCTACGTGTGGTTATGTGATTGATTTATGCTCTGGAGCTATAGAAAAAACGCCTTAATGTGCGGCAATGAGATAAAGGTTTAATTAGTTCACATATTTACGTGTTTCGTCGTGCAAAAAGACGGGAAAAGCAGTCCTCATTGTCCGAGTTTTTCCTTTTTACTGGTCTGCGTTTTACAGATCAATCTGAGACAATAACGATCAAGTCTTGTGATCCAGTGTAAAGTAATTTGATCACAATGTTGAATCACAGCGTTTGGCCATAGTGAACAAACATAGAAACACAGTACTACTATGTTGAACCGTGTTTGTCATATACGGTACTCATATATATCGTTTTCTTCGCGATCGCCGCAACTTTTGGAGTCCAGAGGAAATGAAGAAATGGATGGTCTTATGTAGAGCCTCTACCTCTACCTTCATGTTCCTCTGAAGACTCACTGTTTCCGGTCATACTTTCTCCCTCAGTGGCCTTTGGTTCACGCATGCCGAAGCATGTGTTCAACCGTTTGGTCGGTTTCTCCTATGGGGCACTTTGTAGACGGCACGAGTTGGAATTTTGTGCATTTGGTTGTTAAAATATTGTGCCTTGTTCACAGTCGGAAAATCATCACCTGTTCTAGTCTGGATACATGGTGGTGACTGTCCTGTGGCTGTCGAGGGCGTGACCATAGTGTTTTTACATCAATATGCGCGGACCATATAATTGGCCAGATTGGTTTGCGGGACGATTGGCTCATTTTTTACAAGTTATTTTTGTTAAAGTTGTTTTGATAAGATAGGTTAAAGTAGTCAAATATACAATGTCAAGATATTCAATCGCATAAATACACGTGCAATATCATCTTCATCTTCTCAATCAGTATCACAATGATGATCATGATCAACATCATCATTTTCATTGTCATTACCATTATCAACATCGTTATGACATATAGAATCAGATGAAGTAACTTTTGAAGTACATGTCAATGCTTGTCTAGTTATTCGATTAAGAAAGGATGGACTGACGAGATGGCTCTAGTATAGGATTAGACCTTAGTGACTTGTCCTGTCCGAAGATTTTAAATTTTTATTTTTAGTATGCTAAAAGGCAGCCTATATGGACACCACTAGGGGTAATGTTTGTGTTGTAATAGAGATGTTGAGTATTGCCACCTGTTTTATATTAATGATTATATGGCCATACATTATGTCATTATCGAAAGCATTTAAGTTTTGTTTTGCACTTTCGGATTTTCTTTCAAAAACGGGCAATTTTGTCTGACTAGATTTGTGTGCCAGGTTGAACATTTAATCATGTTAAAACATCAAAACATAGCATGAGAATGCAATACCCGCGCAATTTATAGGTTCACTTTAGAATCACGTTAATTAAAACTGCTCAATTTATCACTTGAAATCCAAAAGATTTTGTAATAAAAACTGACAGGGATAAAATAATGATGTATTCATTTTAATATTAGTTTCTCTCTAAGTGCTAGACTTTTTCGATTTATACCGGGCAAGTAAATACTCAAAATTGCATATTGAAATTCGCAGTAAGGCGTTTTAGGCATAATTTTGTGTATGGATAGCATAAGCATAGACACAAATTCGCTGGCTTTTCAATTCTAGCTAAATTTCAGGTTTTGAGGTATCTGAGATGACATTCACTTTAGGAAAACGGGGTTAAATGCATTTGCGTCCACACAGGCTAATCAGGGACGACACTTTCCGCTTAAATCGAATTTTTCGTTGAAAAGAAGTCTCCTCTAAAGAAAAATCCAGTCTAAACGGGAAATGTTGTCCCTGATTAGCCTGTGCGGACTGCTTATCTGGAACGAAACTTAACCAACATGCATTAAGCCCCGTTTTCCCAAAGCGCGGCGTATATGTTTAACTCTAGTTACATGTTGCTATACCTTTAGGAGCCGGTGGTACAGCTGTGCAGGAATATAATTGTAAGTTTCTTAATATTAGATGTGCTATTGGATTCCAAATGCATAATAGAGTTACACTGTTATTATTTCGTTACACCGACCATGTAATAGCTATTAAAATCATATTGCTCTCCGGTGCATAATATCATAATACTAAACTAGAATTTCCCGATTAGCACATGTGTTATGCATTCGGTCAAAATTGTATTATAAATAAAAATGTAGAAGTTGCAAACTTTCTGTGGTACCAAAGTCCTATTTGTTTTATGTAAAACATGCAGAACTTGCAAATCCTGTAAAACCTGAAACTATTCTTTATTTTTAACATGGCTCATAACAAAACACAATGTTAAATCCAATCAATTATTTCATGCCCCCAATCTGTACATTTTGCAGCCTGATTTACTTCTAAATCTGTCGCTAACGAGCTTTAAACAATTAACAATGCGTACTTGTGCATGCATTCGATTAATTAACTTAATGCAGGGCATTTGCTTTCTTTTTCGATATTATCTCATTAGTACAATTCATTAGTTGTCAGCGTTCGTTTATTTTGCACGTTCGATCAAAGTTCGACCAAATCGTAAATGACGCAATCGCAATTACATGTTAACGTTGAAGTGCTCAATATTGTGAAATCAATATTATTCGTCGGATTTTCGTAGGGTCGCTCAAACAAGAAAACAAATGTTCAACAAACGCTAAGGCCCTGAATCGGACAAAATTTAAATAATCCACAAATGTAAGATCCATTTCATTTTCCCGATTTCACGAATCAATAAATAATTTCAAACAAATTACATGAATCGACTCCGACTTCAAAACAAAAAGCTATACGCTGGATTGCTGCAGCTTCAGATGAAATGTTTTTGATATGTTTCCTAAAAAGGTTAATTAGTGTGATAGTGTTAAGTTTGACAAATCATTGCAGTGCCATAAGCATATTGTTTGCATTTTTACTGTCATTATCATGTAGCTAAAATACAAATTTTGTGGTATTGTTTTTTTTCATTTTTTTTTGTACAATGATATTACTACATGTGTGTAATTGTGTTGTTTATTGATCAATAAAACATTTATATAAATATTTAACAAATACTGATTTTCATGTACCAGCATCACAATAACTCCAACCAAGTGAATACCAAAATACCATAACGGGTGCAAATTAATACATGTAAACATTGAGGCTAGCACGCGTATTCAAAACGAGATCAACATGTTTTTTTTTCTTGAATTTTATATTTTGGAAGGTTAAACCACCTTATTTAAATGTTAGTACATACATGGTAAATTATTGTTTATTGTTCAAGTGTGACGTGGATCTTGTCACATAACGATCTTATCGGAATAATGGTTGCCAAATATTCTGACCGCTGAATGCAATTACTGCTATGAAGTATGTGCTTAGTAGAGAATGTTGAACTGGTGAAGCTAATGAGTGCTATCCGGTCAAACCTGCTACGACAGTGCACTATACCACAATGTTTCTTCTTATGTCAGCCACTTTTCCAACATATGAGCCTCGCTTTGGGAAAACGGGACTTAATGCTTGTGCGTAAAAGTGCCGCCCCAGATTAGCATGTGCGTACAGGCTAATCATCGATGATACTTTCCGCTTTATGGTATTGTTCGCTTAAAGGAAGTCTCTTCTTAGCAAAAATCCCGTTAAGGTGGAAAGAATAGTCCCTGATTAGCCTGTGCACTGCACACAGGCTAATCATCGATGACACTTTCCGCTGTTATGTTTTTTTTTCGTTAAAAGGAAGTCTCTTCTTAGCGAAAACCCCGTTTTGGCGGAAAGAATCGTCCCTGATTAGCCTGTGCATCGATGACAATTTCCGCTTAAATGGTATTTGTCGTTTTAAGGAAATCTCTTCTTAGCGAAAATCCAGATTAGGCGGAAAGTGTCGTCCCTGATAAGAGAAAATTAATATCAGGAGCAGCAAATTAATCAATATCAAGTGTTCCAGTTATCGGCTACCGAAATGTTTTATATTTTTATTTTAAGCTTTATGGTATTTTTCCAATAATAACCGTTTCGTTTATTCATCACACAAATCCCCTTTGCATATCCCACCAGCAAATACCCGTAGCCTCTAATCCTCTTTAAAATATGTAATGCATCAATCCAATCTTAGGCAGGGCAGTTTTCAGTTAAACAACAAATACAGCACTCGAAACATAATATCATATAAGTAAATAACAGTGGATCAACGTTCGGAGTTTTTATAAAATATTACATTCAATTATCAATGCTACTAGGGCCAGACGGGTTTCACGTCTGTAGCTCCTAATTCCCTGATATACTTCTAATACGAAGTCTCTAATTTCCGCGCCGTAGCACGGGTTATGTTTGAATTAGGCTTAATGGTTAAATGTTATTGATATAAGGGACAAACATGGATATTGGATTTGAGTTGATTTTAGCAGATCTGTATTTGGGCCAGTATTTAACGTACTGACCACAATTTATATTTATTGATGAGCGTTTCTTCGTTTTTTTTTTGTATTTACAAATTAAAAAAAAATGTCGATTCGGTATGTCTTTCGAGATATGCATAATTCTGAATTCTAAATTCATCCCACGCCGTTCCTATTTGACTGAGTGATATAATAAGATATTGACTTATTTGATAGTGAATACGGTCAAAAGTATTCGTAAGACGATATTGGACTTTTTACAGTTATTGAAATACTAAATAATTTGCTGTGTAAGCGAACGAAAGAAATGTTGTTTTTAATGAACACCACGAACAGTTTGAAATCACAAAAATACATTCTTCTACCTTGTTTGAAATAAACAGATAACGAAAACTTTTCTTCACTGCTATCAAAGTGGAGATGAATTTCTATATTTATACTTTAATCATTATTCAATATGAAATACGAATTTTTATAAAGAGTGTATTTTACGTGACATAAGAATACCTTAACATATTTTGTTTGTTTGAAAATAGATTTTATGTAAATGAAACAAGTGGGGCGTGTCGTACATGTCAACGTTAGCCAATCAGCGACGAGGAAAATATACAACGTTGCGCAGTAGAATGTATTTTGGCTATATGAAAAGATAACTCAGTTAAAGGTACAATTTGCGCGACACTGCGGTTCGGTTTAACACTTGTGGTACATATCGCACGGTGTACGATAGCTTTTTTTTCTGCACACTGTTTGTTATTTAGACAGGCTGTTTTGTAACAGTGCGATAACGGTTTTCAGTGGTGAATAAACCGGAGAGTGATATTTCTGTGCTCGTGTGTGCCGATAGTATCTAAAGTTAATGAAGTTATTTATATGAAACTGCTTGAATTTCTGGTGGATGTTAAAATGTAATTTCGTAAATTTTCGTTAGATAATTAGATCAAAGAAAACTAGTGTGCGAGGAAAACATAAAATTAAGTATGACATAAATAGTAAAATAAATAATAAAAAGTGGATTTTTTTTTAATTAAATTATTTCTTTTTAATTATTCGTTTCTATTCGCATTTCATTTGGATTTACTATGGGTTTATTTAACGTGATCCTATCGACGTTAATTGTTTGGGGTGTTTTGGCGGTAGTAGAGTGCGGATTAAATGTCTGCTCCCGGACTCCGATCCACACGACAGCAAGCCGCACCCCCGGGGACAACGGATTTAGCATCCTCGTGAAGGGATTGCCTAGCGACGGTCGTTACATTCCCGGAGAGACGTACGCCGGTGAGTATCAACGACAACAACAGCAACTGTTTTAGCGTTATGATGATGATTGTGATGATGATGATGATTTTGATGATGATGCTTATGATGATGATGATGACGATGACGATGGTAATGACGTTGATGATGACGATGACGTTGATGATGATGACGATTATGATGATGGTGATGATGGTTTTGATAATGGGGAGGAGCCGAGGATGATGAGAATTATGAGTCAAATGATGATGATAACTAGTGTGAGGATGAATAAGTTTCATTAACCCATTTATGCCTAGTGGACTCTCCCATCCTTCTAAATTGGATCAATTTATTTCCAAAATTAGGGATGTCTGGTATATTTATTTCTATATTTAAAATATTTCTTACAGAAATTCCTTTAAGAAAACATCGCAGATCCTGATGAGATGCTGTTTGCCAAGGCCTTTTTTTCTAGACGCTAGGCATAAATGGGTTTAATCTATAACAAGCATCATTATTTTTTGTTCACTGATTATGACATATTATAAAATTATTTTATTTTGTTTGCCTCCTTTTTTCAACTTAATCAGTTGCTATTTAAAGTTATTGTCAACATCATTAAAAAAAAATGTCCTTGAACAATAATTATTATTATGGTGACAAGAAAATGGATTGTTTAATATCTTAAATCATTTTGCCGTTGTTTTTACTGCAAACGGAAATACCACAAGTGTTGCAAAAAATAACACCAAAGCGTTCCTGTGGTTAAATACGTACATTTTTTAGTAATATGTAAACCAATAAAACATGTTAACATGTTCTGATGTAGATTTGTGTGGTTATATTATGATTGAGAGCGTCTCCGAGTGAATGAGATTTGAGTCGCGTTCTGAGAAAACTGGGCAAAATGCATGTGCGTTAAGTGTCGTCCCAGATTAGCCTGTGCAGTCCGCACAGGCTAATCCGGGACGACACTTTCCGCCTAAACTGGATTTTCGCTAAGAAAGAGACATCATTTAAACGAAAAAATCCATAAAAGCGGAAATTGTCGTCCCTGATTAGCCTGTGCGGACTGCACGGGCTAATCTGGGTTGACAATTTACGCACAAGCATTATGCTCAGTTTTCTCAGAACACGACACATATACTTACATACTATTACACAGTAAGCGACTATCGGTTGAAAGGATACAGTGACTTGTATATATTGACCATGTTTTATCTGTATTTTAAATGAATGCAAACTATTTCCAAATTAGTTGCAGAACAGTACACGGCGCATGCAAGTATTTTTGCGAGGGGCGGAGATGTTTTTCTATCACAATCAATCAGTTGTCAGCTTATCTTGGAGCAAAAACTATACAGAGATATATAAGACTCGTTTATTGCAGTCACAAATAACGCGGTTCGAGGATTTGAGTGAACACCTAAAGCTTAAAGCGTATATAACAATAGAAGCGGTCGCCGTTTTTCTAAATTATGTATTTAAGTTTAACCAAAAAATAAATAAATCAACGTTTTAAATCGAACGCGCGATTCAATATTCAAACCTAAACATGCAGACCATAAAGTTTTTTCCTCAAAATATTAGGCTTTAAGCGCAGGATTACATAACGATATACATGTAGTGACACATAAAAGGTAGTCAATACATTAATACTCTACAATTTTCAACGTTAAAAGTGAAAATTTAACACAAAAAACGCGCTGCAGCGTTTATCAATGTCAGGCCAAAAAAAATAGGTCCGTTTCCGGTCTCCTTGGAAAAAAAACAGGGTTGGTAGGTAGGGATTTTTTATTTTTTTTTGTCTTTCGGGTACTAGAATGGAGAAATGAACCGAAATAAACGAAAATGAACAATGTTTTTTTAGGCNTGCATTTTCGTGTTGCTAGTGACACAAGCTGCATAAGGATATAAGCTGCATAAGTTGGTGTAATGTTTAATGCCCGGCGCGCGATATTATCTACCGTAGCTTCCGACCAGTTTGTAATATACAGAAAGGAAATCCGCAGAATAAACACCGCATCAAAGGGACTTTTGTGAGTTGATATCAATAATCATAATTATTGTGATTAAAATGTTCAATTCCCATGTTGACAAGATTATTTTGAAATTCCGTTTTAAAATAACGTTACTATGATTATTCTCCTCGAAATTGTTTAAACTGTTTATTTAGTTCAGTGTACACACTTTAATAGGTGTGAACGTCCGAAATAAGCTCGCTAAACGATCATTTAAGTAACAATAAAAACGTAATTAAAGTAACAAATTTTACCCTACGTTTGATATCAAGACTATGAATGTTTTTCGAGCGATCACAAATAAAATGTCAAAAGGTAGAGTAACTTCCACTTTGATCGGGTTTTATGAGTAAGTGTATAGCACAATAGTCTTTTGTGGGACGAGTTATGAGTTTAGTCGCTGATGTGTGTAATGTAGATTTGCCAATATAGACCATTATGTAGGTAATAAAATGTACTATTTGATAATTTTACGAGATATCAATCGAGATTTGAATTGAAGAATGTATATCTCGCTTGCTAGCGACTGCACTGCATTCTGTCGGTATATACTTTCGTTCGCTATCTTTTAAGAACCAACAGATGCATGTCTAATCTTCATGGAATTTGCATCATTCTTGGCCAGATTGTATTCATTATCATTTGCACCGTAACCATCCTTTCCCTTACCTGTAATATTAACACCAGCAGCATAAGCGTCAACCATATCACCGCTATGTTTTTGTATCTATATCAGATAAGGATAACAAATTTGTGCATATGTATGTTTTTGTTTCGCCTCATAATAACAAAAGATCGTTTACCGAATGCAATACAAATTAACCCAACTGTTATGCAATTTGACAACCGCTGTATGTCGTGATGCTATAAAGGCACTACGTTTATTTTATGTATATAATCGCGAAACAATTTCTGTTCACACTCAGTCAAGAGATAAAGTACATTTCTACATCAAAGCTCAATACCCCCTGACGACACACGAATGTCTTAATGAAGACGCGAGAAATCCAAAAGTCAGTCATTTCTGTGACCTCTCCGCGTAAACATCCCCAATTTCATTCACACAATAAGCCTTCTTCGGCTTTGACCAAACCATAACCTGGGAATGGATTAAGTTGAAAGATAGATAATCAATATAAATAGTTTCGTGCCCTATCTTCCGTAATCTTTACGGAGCCCAAAACGCGGGTTTCTATTAAACCGATCGCTGTTTTTTTGAAAGGACATCTTGAACATCGACGAGGAGATTAGGCATTTCAACATAATAAATTCAATTTCCCACTGAATGAAGGGCGAGTCATGGTCTGAGCAAATATGTTACTCGTAAAATCTCGCACATTTATCAAACAATTGATGACAATTGACAGTAGCCATAACAAAAGAAAGAATATCAAAGCATGAAAAAAATACACGATTATGCATCAAATTACAATGCAATACAAGAGAAAAACACTTTTACAAACAATTTAATTCAATGTATGAATTATATTGGTATTAACTTAACGTGTTATTTTCTGGAACCAATGACGCTGATATCATTGCTGGTAGTTCGATCGAGTTACTATTAATAGTAGAATTCATACGCATATGACTTTGAACAAAAGCTCATAACTGTCAATGCTGTACGAGCAAGCGTATATCTAAACCCTGACGGAGAAAATAATGTAGTTGGACATGGTGTGATAATGTAGTTGGACATGGTGTGATAATGTAGTTGGACATGGTGTGAGGTTTATTGTTCAGTATATTGCCACTTCGACATCCTGTGTAATATTAATTGCGCTGTAATTGTCCAGCGCCATTTGGTTTGTGTGTTGTATTATGATAAACGTTCGAAGTGACGACTTGACAAAACGTAACGTCTCTCGTAATACAATGGCGGTTTCCTATGCAGTATCTCACATGTTAATAGCGTATAATTGATGAAATATTGTCCGTTTGTGGCTGTTCGGTTGGCGCAGCACTATGTTCGCGCGCTTCTCTGCTCGGCGACACGGTGGCATTTCCCATTCCGCATGTGAATTTGGAAGGTGGTCACCATGCCGGACAGGTGAGGTTTCTTCTGGGCACTCTGGCTAAGAAGTAACCATACCGGATAGGTGGGGTTTCCTACGGGTACTCCAGCTTGGTGGTCACCATACCGGACAGGTGGGGTTTCTTCTGTGCACTCTGGCTAAGAGGTCACCATACCGGCTAGCTGGGGTTTCCTCCGGCTACTCCGGTTGTTTTTTTCTCAGCACAAGACAACACAGAAATGTTTCTGTGTACAAAACAGATTTATGCATCTATACTTAAAGAATAGTCGTGGATTCTGTAAGGTAATTCTGTATAAACGCTGTGACACACTCCGGGTCCTAATATAATGCAGCTTCAGGATAGACCTAAACAACTTCGAAATGCACACACATGTTTCCGAATAGAACTATCGATCACACAACTTAAATACAGTGGTGCTTCAGTGAAGCCACACTCTTGTGTGTGAAAGGATCAGACACTTGTAAACAAGGTGATGTCTCAACTGTTATGACATTGTCTCTTAAAACTATAACTTACTTTCGGAAGAACTGCACTGTAGGCCGTATAAGTTCACTCAAAAACTCAATACAGCACTGGTACATGTCATGGCGCCTTCTGAAAAGGTAACACTACTCTTGATCGCTTAATCAACCGATATATTAAATCACACACCCCTTTATCAGACAGAGCACGCGACAATTATGTTAACGAATTTAAATGACCCACACAATATCGGTATTGCTGTAACCGCATTTGTATTCTAGTCACAACGAACGTCGACGTGCTAAGCTTCTTATAAATGGTAGCAGATATCATTGAAGACCTTTGATGCTCAACGAGTGTTATGAACAATAAACATAATGTATTACTTCAATGCTTATGTTATCTGACGAGGTTTTGTTTGCATTAATCATCTTGATAAACTCTCGATTAGTTCTCGATTAGCTCATCATCACGAAACAATTAAAATAAATTAACACGGTTTACGTCATTATACATATGTACTCATGTCTTGTCATCAAAGAAGATACCTTTCCATGAAAGCACGCATCTTAGCCCCGAATGTATCCAAATAAGTTGTAAAAAGGAAAGAGCTCGTTTAATTTAGTACGAACAGATAGTGTTTGCAAACTTATTTAAAAAAACATTCGACTCGAAATATATGAAGAATATCATATTTGATTACTGTTTTAATATACCTTGTCTTGTTGTAAACGAAGAACTGCGTTCGTTAACCATATTTTCTTGAAAACACGTACTCACTTAATCCTGATGTCTTCAAACGGGTGGACACTTTGTAAATTGTCACGCGCTGGCACATGTATGAATTAGGAATGGACAAAAACTGCAGCAAACTCGAACACAATAATGACCTTCACGTGCAGTTGGATATTTTATTTTTCATTCTGCGGTCAAATCGAAATTAATCATTAGGGTGCAAGTAGATATTGGAACGCTATTGTAGACTACAAACAATTTCATTTCAAAATGTCAATATTAAAAAATAATTGTAATTAAATTACAAAATGCGTTAACCTGTCAGTCGTTTATTAATGTGAATCGATGAGTATACTTTAATTCTAATTAATTGTAACCAATAAACCCCATATACTGACAACAAGTGATTAAAATCTATGGCGTTATTTGGAACGCGAATGGTTTGACATTTCTGTCATCATGTGTGTTTTGTGTAAACTATCCGAAGATTTGTTGGGTCCAAATTATTGAAAATTACACATGCCGACATTAAACAAATTATAGTAATTGACACTCGATAATGTCCCAGCGACGTCTGGATTGCCAAATACTCGAGCAAATTTTAAACCTTGTTTTGAGGGGACCCCCTTGTATGGCCAGACGGTTAACTTTTAAAGTTCTTGTTTTCATTCAACACTTATCGTAACGCCGCTCAATGGCTTAAACGTTCGTGCAACATATACCCTCTTAGAGCGCTGCATATTGTGAACATTAGATTTAACAGCGGTGTATTTAAATGTGCTGATTTATGCAGCGTTCAAGATTACGAAGTCGCTGACGAAATCTAGTTGCTCAGTGCCAAAATACAATAACTTACACGCACGAACTTGCAATCATTTCTAAGTAGTGAAAACCTATGTGTTCGGCCAAGTTATTTTTGACTTTTTGATCGTATGCAGGTTGTAAGCTACACTGCAAACGCACACGTGCAGGATTATGTTCATAGTGTTTTCGTGTTCATATAAAACAAAGCTGGTCATTTTTATTTTGTCGATGAAGGCAATATTATATTCTGTCATACCATAATTTTACAATTACAACCGTCTTATTTCCGTGCTAGAATGTTTTAAAAATAGAACTTGGTAGTAAATACATAAACTGTAACACGTTTTCTGCCAAATCAAATGTCTTAACCAATATTTTAAAATTTAATTATATTTCTTTCGAAATAATTATAAAGTAACTGTCAAGGTCATTTCTGACCTATGTCAATTCATAGATAAATATTAAGGCCAACTATCAAATATCAAATCATAAATCATATCCACTTTAAATACTACCCGATCCCATAAATGTCATTAATAACAAATAATTAACTGTCATACAATAATACACGTGTTATTGCCGACGGTACTTTATGGTCTTGTCTATAAAAATGATATAAAGGTAAACATAGTCTAGTGATTCTCAATAAATTCACCACCAATAAGCAAACAAAGTGACATATTAAAACATCGTAATCTTGTAAAATGAGCAAATATGCGCAGTGTATTTGCACTGCTTAAGATTTCATTTCTATCCGAAGTTAATTCATCCGAAATGTCGTTCAAGAATGAAAGTTGTTGAGACCGCATTTTGGTAGGTGAAGCAAACATGCACATGGCATGTTAATTAAGAAGTTTAACTAATTACGAACGGGTGTGTCTGTGTTTACGTTTCTGACATACCTTTATACCTCTTTAGATACAATTAACTTTATTTGAAAGCGCTATCCAACTGTATTTGGCGTAAACGAAATTTGATTCTATGAGTTTTTTTCTCTTGTTCGACTCAAGTACCAAACACTTGTTAATTAAGGCGGGGCATACACGGAAATGAGAATCGTAATTTTACCAGGTAAAATCTTATACACTGATAGTGACAGTTTTGTTTAGGGTTGTATTCAATCCAATGTTTTGGAAAAAAAACTAGATATAAAAAAAATACAATACCAAAATATAGACAAACAGTAACCATAATGAGAAACATGTATAAAATTGTGTTATTGTAAAGACAGAATAAACTTAAATTTAAATTTTACAGTAACCTTTAATAGATGCAACACTTGAAAATCTCAATTTACATTTTTTTTAAATCAACATGGATGTATTGAACGCACACATTTATTTTCAAAAAGACATACTAAAATAAAATGATGTGACTCCCTTCTGACATATAAGGTATGATAAGTAATTACATGCGATGTTAATAACTCCAATCATATCTGAAAATAGCACGTCAGTTGACATTGCTTATCCCGGTCTCGTGATATATCACCATAAAACATATTGATCTATAAGGGCATTGTTTCGATCAATGTCAATACAAAACTTAAAACTTATAATGTAAATTATATATTTATGATTTATTCGGTTTTTGAAATGCATCATAATAATGGGTTGAACTTTTGTGACGTTTGAGATGTAGTGGATTATAAATTAAACCGACACGCTTTTTGACAGCGCTGTGCAACCATAAATCGTATTCAATAACAACGACTCGCGTGTTGTCGACATTCACGCTTTTATTGGCGATTTGGTTACGTTTTTATGGTCACTGTGACATGGTAAATGTGCAAACAGACACGAAAATGGACATTATTCATGATAGCTTGGCAATTTAAATAAAGGACACTTGTTTGTGATGTATAACCTTTTGACTGCCCATTTTTATCACTGTCTTCTTTAAAATACATGTACATTCCAATGCACAATAAACAACTTTTGCTGATTTGTTTTTCATAGCCATCTTTGTAACACAATTAAGTCTAACACTACACATTAACCATTTCATACTAACAATAGAACAACAACAACAACTACTACAGATGTGGTTGCTGTTGCTGCTGCTAATTCTACCGCCACCACCACCACAACCACCACTACTACCACCACTACCACCACCACCACCACCACCGCCGCAACCGTCACTGCCATCGCCACGTCCACTACCACTACCACTATAACTACCGCTACCACTACTACTACCGCTACCGCCATCACTACCACTTCCACTACCACTACTACTTCTGCTACTGCTTCTGACAATGCTATTACTACTGATTTTAATTTTACTACTACAACTTCTACTTCTTCCACGATTACTACTACTACTACTCCTTAATTCTACAACTGCTAACACGTCTGCTGCAACAGCAACAATAACTTCCCCCACATTGAGACGTACAAATAACTACACTTGTCAATCACATTTTTCTTTTTCAAAGCCTCACGATCTAAACCGGTTATAATTACATAATTTACATTTTGCAACTAGAACTGTATATTTTTCATATAGGATTGGGATACACATACATGGTAATAATTATATTTTTATATAAATTGTCAACTACTCTCTGCAGCGTTTTGATCCCTGTTGCAAATAGTTCTACTATCGTTTACAGGTTATACATCTAAGGATATATGAAGGTATCGTTTTGATATTTATTGCTGAAACCAGATATACATTTATGTAAGAAAGAGAATATTTTCATCGGCCGCATTGGCAAATGTGTGTCAAAATGGTATATACTAAATTTGCGTTGTTACCTTCTCCGGGTTTCTATTTCTATCACTATGAAATTAAGATATCATTCGGTATAACTTTAACCATTAATATAGTGCAATAAAAATCCCGAACCATAAAAATGTGGTCGTACTGGTATTTAAGAGGAATTAATAATGGGTGAAAGCGAATCATTAAGCAGGCGAAATTTGAATTCTTTGACGCAACACTGCATTTAAGAGTTTATCAAACTTAAGCAGTTTTTATTTTGATGTATTCGCGTTAAATGAACGTGTTAAGGAAGTAGACATTTTTGTGGATATGTCATTCTGAATGAGGCTACAAAATCGTGAATATAACAATATCATAATTTCCTTGTCTTCGAATGCTCAATCTTTATTAATATTATACGTTAACATAGAAGTGGTATTTGTTTTAAGTCGTACTTTGTAACCAAAATGTGTGCATGTAGAAGAATGTATGCTTTGTGCGAATTTAATATTCAGTGACTTTAGAAGTTCGATGTTAAAAGAGATGATTGTTATATTTTTTAACGGGTTTTATTTTTCATACACTTCAATAATACGCATGGAAGATGGTATTCAATAACTGTAAAAGACTACAGCACATAATGTGCGACGAGTATCTAACAAATAAAGACCTCGGTTTATATCTTCTAAATGGTAGCAATTTGATGTACTGAATGACAACATCAAAATTCACTTAAGACGTGTCAATTAATCGATTAAATTCGGGACATTCCTTCTCGTAGTGAATACGCTCAGCCGGTTGGAAATCATTTCGAATACTCTTGACATTTACAACAAGTAAATGCAAAATGCATTTAAAAAGATTTTATCGCATTGCTATTGAGAGTTTGAAGTGAATGTAATACAGGCATGTCATAAAACAATATTTTAAATAGTTCAAATGTCATGTCTCATCATAAACAAACGAAGCGTTATAAAAAAACAGCTGGTATGTTGCCTGAGATTAAATCGCAATGTAGTTTGTTATAAATCGCTAGTAGAGTACGTTGATAGTAATAATTTAAAATTGCAAAGTATGTTCATTTAGTACTGGTACACCACCAGCTCAACAAAAGAAAATGTGACTAAGGTAACGCTTTAAGATGACTGAAATACGATTGACTCAAAAGCAAAGAACTAAATCATATTAAATTTTACCTGTCCAAAATTTCCTGTCACTGATTTAACAAAATATAGAAAAGTAGTTTACTATAACCAATGAAAAAAAAACGAATAATTATACACGTGTATGTTTATAATCTTCATACACGCATAGGACGAATTACAGCCACACTTAGTATGTCAAATGCCGTCGTGTAACTAGGCAGAATTAAGTAGTTAAATATCTCTAGTGGATTTATTACTTTAGTTTTCGTGTCAAGATGCTTTTAGAAAAAGCTTCCACAGCGGCGCTCGTTTACACTTATATGACAGTTTAAGACACATCATTTTTCTTACGTAAATGATTATTAATGACGTTTTTGCTGTTTGAGCGATGTTTTCACCCAGACTTTTATGCACACGTGCGTTCACAAATATCTGTTGTATGACACTTCGCTATTTTCCCCGTCTTCACAGTCGTTTGCTTTACACGTGTGAGTGTATGTGTGTACACATTTTGTTCCCAACTCGTAGAATTCGCCCTTTTTTTGTTTTCAAAGATTTGTTTTGAATATGAGATCACAGGGGTAACTTTCGTATCTTTTTTCAAAGACCATTCCGTCACCATGTGTGTACATGCTTTGTATTTGCATCTGTGTTCATAGACGATTTAACCACGGTATTTCTGTGATCACACACTGTGCCAGTAGCAGTCACGTGTGTTCCCAAAAACATCATAACATTATACATGTACAATGGCATTTACATCATTTTTTTTTATAAATTGTTGCAAGGCAGAATTCACATTTGTATGCAATGACCTTTACTTTTGTGTCTACACGCGTCTGTGTATACATACCATTCCTTATTCGCTAACATTAACGTCATCAGTTGCGTATCACAGTACGATATTTTCTATAAGATTTCATGAAAATCACTTAAAAACGAATGATTTTTTAAAAGCGTATAAATCGACGGACCATGCAAGTTATCTCTAAAATATTCTTATCACCAGCATATGAGCCATCTCTGTAACAGTAATATGTATTTCAATAACGGCAATAAACATGGTATAACGTCTGCTTTGCGTAAAAGACCTCTTTGTTCTAGAATGTATTCAAATGATTTCTCAATTACTGTCTACCATCTATTTATATCAGACCGCTATCTGCCATCTATTTATATGAGATACCACAAGTGCGCGGCGTGCATCTCTGCTATTCGCGTTCAGTCCGGAAACGTGTTCCGCCAAAACTGGTGTAAAGCGCCAATAAAGAGCACGCGTGACCTCATAGGGGTACCATATTGTCTTTGCACCGTCTGATGCACGTTTGCGCATATTTGCCCCTCTGATATGATGTTAATGGTGGGACCTTTAACTTGATAATGAAAAAGGTTTCACTTTCCCTGTAAATGAAGCTAATCAGCGATCAGTTGTAATTGACAGAAAACCTCATACAAATGCTTTAAAAGGCAATCTTGTTGTATAATTATTTTTAAGACGAGTGTTATGTTTAAATGTCACTGATTGTGTCGTATTATGTCGTGAGATGAACGAGAATTGTGAGACAGTTGTCTATTAAAACGTCTTTGTGAAAAGTCGATTAGTGCAAAGGAGTAAAAACTACAATACATAATTAAGCTACGCTCTTCAAAGGAATACGTTGTAAAACAAAACAAAAATGGACGAGGAAGCGTTTGAAAATATTAAGTTTTATGTGCTGTGTTTCATTTTTAACTGGATTTCGTGGTTTATGACATTTACCGCATAACGCATATCAGGAACAACTGAAGTCACATTTCCACTGTGAATTGATTTGTTTTTAGCATTTCGTGCATGGTAAATAGTTCACTGTGTACATAAAGCTCTCCTGCTTGACACGAAAAGTTCATCTTTAGTCGTTTTTGTTTCAACCCGCGTTACTTGATGAGCCGGACGGACAAGTAGCGGCTGCTATATCGCGTGTTGAAGATGTTTGGTGTCTTAATGTTAATTAAAAAAATAATAATCTGATGACGGGATCTCCATGTGCTTATTGAATCAACGTACCGGTAATCCGAAAAAGTATTTTCTATGTACTTTAACCCATTTATGCCTAGCGTCTAGAAAAAAGGCCTTGGCAAACAGCGTAGACCCAGATGAGACGCCGCATGATGCGGCGTCTCATCAGGGTCTGCGCTGTTAGCTTAAAGGAATTTCTTTAACAAATATTCTAAATACAGAAATAAATATACTAGACATCCCTTATTTTGGAAATAAATTGATCCAATTTGAAGGATGGGAGACTCCACTAGGCATAAATGGGTTCACTGTATCTGTAGTTTCAAGTCGCTGAAAGCTCATGAACGTACGAGTTTCTGTGCCTGGTACGAAAACATGACAGGTAACTCAGTAAACTGTATGTACAGTGTATTGCCTGCATGAAACGCAAGACCATAATTAGCATTGCAAATGAGACGAATGAAAGTGAAAGCCTTTTTTTTACAAAGATTGGACATCTTATATTTTGTTTAAGTGTGTATCTTCATGCACAACGCGATCATTTAAGAAATATAACTACATATAGATTCATTGCATGATTCGCGGTCCACTTTTTTCAAAATTAAAGATATTCCCATGTTCCAAAGAAAGGTTGACATGAACCACAAATACTTTATAGTTTGGTTATCGTCTGAACTAATCCGAATATCTAGATTGTATTTGGGGAAATCCTGTCTTAATGCGCCATCTTCGCTTGATTTACGTTGTTAACACGTGCATTGAACGCATGGCGCGAAGTTTTGACACGTAAAAAAGAAAGAAAAAGAAAACAGTTATGTTAAAGAAACGCAAGCACAGCACCATTCTTCGCGCTGATGTAACCACGCTGGGTTACATTATACTAATTTAATCACAAGGATGTCTCGGCAACCAAGCGCCTCGTAGGTGGAGAATAACCCTATTTTTTGTTCTCATCGGGTGATTCTATAGCAGTACATCTGTCTAACGAGCTATGAAATTCCCCCCTATTCAGCATGTCATATCATTATTTTTAGTGACTTGCAAAAATAAAATACGGACATCTTTGACCTCCAACCGCTGTTGCAAAAACCTCCGAACATGTCCACAGCTCATTGTTATACGTAATTGGAATAAAATACCATTGCTACTTAAAATAGTTTTCATCGAGACTTAAATCCGCCCAAATTGAAACGTCATACTGTTGGACAATGACAGGTGATTAAAACAGTGGAAATCTGTTGAGATTCAGGATATAATAAATTAGCAGAGGGATTTAAATTTACTTTAATATACATAAGTACATGTAAATACATTTACTACACAATGCGGTATTAATTGCTGGTCATCTTTAATCGTTATTTAACTCTCAATTACTTTGGTTTTTGACGTTACGAACGGTTCTATATAACACGTCGGGGAAACATTAACGATAAAAGCGGCCTGACCATCGTTATGTTACCATTAACCAACAGCGCTTTGCTTTTGTAAATAGACAGATGAGTATTTCAGCTTGAAGCCTCCCGCCTGTCCGCTGTGAAAAATGACGCTCTCGCGTGATAACGTGCCGTTTCACATAACGTTGACCGGACGTTGAGTTTACACGTCAACGTTGTATAAAAGAATGCGGCTAATCGTTAATTGTTCTTATATGGACCAGTGTATAATAATTTCCTCAATTCATGAAATGTTCGCGTGTCGTTAAAAATGCGGGAAGTCATGTGTCGTTTACTGCATATTTTACAATTTAAGTACTTGATTAAAAGCATGTATGCACACGTTATAATAATGGTTTATAACGACAGATTTACAAAACTATCCACTTAATTATTTACATGCAGCACCTTTTCTATTAAAAAAAACACAACAACAAATATGTTGCAGATTGTCAACTTGTAAATGCTGACAACACAAAAGTTTAAAAGATATATTGATACCCCCAGGCATTTCCGCTAACATTCCATCAAAATTGAATACTACCATCCCACTTAACGCTTCGAAAGTAAACATCCGAAATTGATATCCTAAATTTCGCGCCACTGTTAAATTAATGTCAATAAAAAGTACGGTAATTAGTGTGTTTTAGGTTTTAAAATAAATACCCTGACCCAAATAGTGGTCGTTAAGAGAAGTTAAACACTTTATGTAATAAATCAATTGGTGACATTTTCAGTTACGCATTTATTGTTGACGTCGATTACCGATATTTGTATTTAAGTTGTTTATTTTTAATTTTTTGAAGCGTGATATAAAAACGAGTCTTTAGGTAAATCTTTACCAATAGTATCTACAACAAATTCCTTAGGGGCATAAAAGTTCACATGTTTACTGCTTTATTGTTCCTAAAACATGACGCACGTAACTTTAAATATATACGTACACGTACAAATGCAGAGAAGAAGTAGATCGTACTTCCAATATATTATGTATATATTAGGTCCGATCTTAAGCGGTTTCTTCATATATTTTAATCATGCGATGATCAGAAAATCTTTCTAATTTGAAGGTGTCTTCTTTCGCAACAATTGTGTTTTGTCACAAATGTATGGCCTTGGTTTTGCCTCGTAGGAATGCTTTCTTCCTACGCATACAGTTAGTGAGCTGCAGGGAACTTTAAAAAAAGGAAAATAGATTCACTGCATCTGTTATCGTCTCGATTATGCATTTTTTTAAAGTAGTTAATGTTAAAAAATATTGGGGGGGGGGGAAACCCCAATAACATTTGTGTTATCAATCAATAAAAAAGTAACACTTACAATAATATATCACAATTAATTTTTCTTTGAACTTACCATTAACACATGTAATGGGCGAGCTTAATAATAATACATCCATAAAATTTAGCTGTTTTTATTTGAGAATGATGTATACAATATGTAAAAAAACTCACGTAGAGGATCTTCAATAAAAAGTCAAATAGTTGATGTTAATAATCATATCACGTCGAAACCTGCGCCTTATCATTTGTTGCCAATAAAAATCAAATTAAACTTTACATTTAAGATTATCAGGCTATAACAAATTACTCGCCCATAAACCGTCCGTAAAATCTTTCGATATCATTACGCTTTGTTGTAAACTGACAGAACACGGTTTACAAAGTTCATATGATGGACAAAAGAAGTATTTGAAATTAAAAGTAGAGTTTTAAGCACGACTAAATCATATCGTTGTCGGCCATTAATGTGGGGTTATTGTCGACAGATGTCAGATGAAGATGATTTACACAGATTTAGATAATTTATGGTCTATGTAAATGGTTTCGGTAAAACAATACGAATAGTAATTGATTACATGCTAATAATTAAATGATAAATTGGAAAGAGAAGAATTGTTTTTCGATGTATTATTATTTCATCTATAACAGTCTTGTTTGCCACCTAAATAATAAATTGACATGTATACATGTGTATTTAAATTTTCTTGTTTAGCATTTAATACATTTGTTCAATCCAGCTCGTGTGTAAAAGGCACTTTAAGTCATAAAGTGTAATTTCAATGAAAGATCTGTCAAATGTGCTATATAGTGTGTATACATAATCGATATAATACACAAACGTGATACAAAAAAAACCTGCATCGAGAAAAGTACTAAACTATACTTTATCCAGCCATTTTGAATACATATACACATAAACTAAACAACGGGTATGCATTATATTTGTAATTTGCATACAATTTGTGCATGGCCATGTTTTTTTTATTAAATGAAAACTTAGAACAGGAAATTCCTTTAATTTTGTAAAGACAATATAAATAGTTGTGTATTTGTTAATACAGTAAATACTCTTTGTTTTAACCATGCTTACTGCAACAAGTTTGCTTTCGAAATTGTAAGACATAGCTGTAACTGTATTTAACCGGTTAATATGGGCAATTAAGAGAGTTTTATTGATCCCTTTCGCACCCTACTTTATGTTCAGGACTGACTGACCTTTATAACGTTTCGGATAAAATACCAGTGATGAGGTAAACACGTGTAATTCATGCACCTTTATCTACGTCCATCCTTTGAAGGGAAGTGTGACTTTAAGAAAATAAATATCAGCAATTAAATGCCGTTCGACGAAAGCCCATTACAGCCGTAATGTTACATATTTTAACTCGCCGTAATCGCTTCAGCCATGAATCCTCTATTATTTCACTTTAAACCGATCAATGTAACAGTTTGAATAATTATTTTCGTTTAAAGTTGATTCATTAATTTTGTACGAAAGATTTATGCGAGATGACGGATTGATTATCAAAGTGCCTAATGGACTATTTGGCGCCTGTTAAAACAATTTATAACGTTTCACATTTCAGTTAAATCAATATTCCCTTTCATCGTACAAAGTAGCTCTGTTTATCACCTTACATCCTAACAAAAGGACACGTTGACATCTATTTGTGTTTGATTGTCTGTACGGTAGTTTTTGCATTGTGACCATATGGGATAAATACAACTTGTATTGCATGTGTGTCCTTTGATACACTCGTTGCATGTTTAATTTAACCAAAACATCAGTTTATAAAATAATATTTTATTTTTGAAAGATCGTTTACATAACTGATATATAGTAGCAATTGACCGTTTTATGTACATGCATAACCTCACATACCTGTCACTAGGCCGCATATTTTAACCTCACGCTCTTTTTATGCTAATTAAGTACTTTTAAGTGCAAAAGTATGAAGCCTGGTTTCGTCTAATACAAATTATTAAAATATATCAAAGACAGATTTATCTTTTAAGTTTATAAACGAGTAAAACGAATTATTCTGCTTAGTTCTAAGACCACACGAACCCCCGAGTTTCTGGTACAACCTCCACCGATGCGGAAGCCTCGGCTTTTATCGAGAACTCTCAAGCACTTTACCAATTACCCTCATATTGACATTCCAGCAGTCATTGATACGTAATTAGCGAACATAAGTGTCGTTTCACGCACTCTTGCAGATCGTACAATGCCTGTATAAAGCAGGACCGTGTAATTAAGTGTCCGAGAGTACATGTACCAAGTGGGTAAGACATCGAATTTGATGGCTGCGCACGTTCCCGTTCCTGTAAGCTCTTTTGAAATCGTGAGGCGTTCTTGTATTATAAGGAACAGTGCATACTTTTGTGATGTTTAGATATTTGGTGAGGGGTAAGAAAGGGCACTGACAGTTTATTCAGAGTAAATATGAGAGGAATTTTTTGTAATCAAATACATCATAGATCATTAGTTTTATGTAGTTTATTGTTTGATTTAAGTGTAATGTGAGAAAGTTTGTCGAGGTACAAATTTCACGTATCTTTTTCATTTAACATCTAAACATATTTACGGATAAACACATTTCTAACTTCACTTTTAGGAGAAAAAACAACGAAGACCTCTATATTGTACATGTATTGATAATGATTAAACCCGATAAAACGTACACGACAAACTATTTTACTACTGAAGCCTGGGAAATCCGATAAGCTGAGCATGTTCCCATAACGGGTGGGCACTTTTTACCACGGTGTATTTTACATCGACATCAGCTAGACATGTCATAATGAAGTTGCAAATCGCATTTCAGCTACCGCCTCGGTTTCACATCATCCGTATGACTTTAAATGAGAATTCAATTATAATCCGATAAAACCGATAAAAGCAGACGACCTTTGTACACAGATCAAAGAAATGCGCGCCGTAATGCGCACGCAGGCGTGACACCTAGCGAGAGTTGTAGGTGGAGATCTCTGTCATGCATTGTAAATATGACGTCACTTCTTGATAACCACTTAGGTATTCGATGAAGTACATCTACACATATTTTAATTTTTCAAATCTTTAACTGAGGATTAATATAGACACGTTCAGAAATCTTGCTTAGTTTGAGCCCGAACATTGTATCTTAGTGTTAGGGTTGCGCTGTGTATTTTCATCGTTTAACTATAAAATGGAGACTTGTTTGATTTCAATGTAAGAATAAAATAAAAATTCCATCAAAAATGTTTTCAACAATACCAACATGGAAGTGTTTTTGAACCTTTGAATGCAATTGAGAGAAATTAAACTAATCGCAAATTATCAGTTGAAGTGTTACTTCAGTAATTAATAAGTGACTTTTTTACCCAAAGTTGTGTGTGATACGAATACAATTAATTGTAGCCGGTGGACCATAACTAGCAACTTTTTATAGCAATCAAATCTTTCTCATTTTTGTTAAGATTTGTTTACCTGGCCAACGTGCCCTTAAACGACCCAAAGCCAAAATCTAAAACGTTTCCACCTGAACATAAACACCCGATCCGATATATTTTGTTATATAGTTCATTAGGTGTGGTCGAAATCTGGAAAGCAAATTTACTTGTTCTCAAGTGTTACGTATTATTCTTAAAATATGCCTTTTACGTTAATTACTTTATAGATAGCAAACATCGCCTGTGTACGTACAAATACCTGGCATTGTTGAGAGATTTTGCAAATTTATTAGGCCACTTTTCTTTCCACTACAAATTCATCAATGCCCTCGTCCCAATCAATTATCACGTTCTATAGTGTAATGCTTTTATTAAAGTGCATTGTACGAGATTTCCAATTGTACGACGACAGTTGCATGTGTAAAACGTGAATCAAATCTAATTGCCGAATGTCCAGCGCATTATTAATATCTCAAACTATATTGTGTCGGGTTGGAATTTGACAGGAGATGCGAACATACAAAAAATCGTGTCACGTTCACTGTTCCAAATATATTCGTCAAATATCTTTATACTTGGAATATTAAATTTATTCTATACAATTTAATTGGCAACGTGATATTTTGGCTGATTGTTAATGCCTGCACTTATTGTTTTTTCAACTAAATGCGTACATACAAGGTATACATGTTTCTCAATCCAATTCATTTCCATCCCACGGTTATTATCAGTAGATTTTTTAAATAAAGTATGTTTTGGTTTTTAACATTCACACCAAATCTAATGCGTCCTTTATTGTCATGTCATTTAACACTTATGCACACAAACTTATGTATGTCAAAGAAGAAATCATCAGTCAAAAATCATCTTTATCTCCTTTGTTTCTATTAATTATTGGTTTTGGTAGCGATGTGACTTTGTCTTACATTAAAAAATACTATAAACATAATAAATCACGTTCTTTTATGCGCGATATAAGGTAGTTAATACAATCAAAGAATGGCGCTTCTGTTTTAAGCTGACTAGGTTTCAAATTTTGAATATGGCGTAGTGTTTTGTTGAGCTCTTCACGTGCTGTAATACTGTCAGTTTCATGCCTTCAGCGAGTCTGAAAAGCATTTAAATGTCCAAAGCGTCTTTGATGTGTGATATACAGCTGTTGTTATAGGCTGTAATAGTCGCTTTCATTTGTAAATTTGTTTCGAGATCCCCCACTTCTGATGTTTCTAAGTGAAAGATATCACCACCTTCCCATCTTACAAATCCCCAATTTTATGACTTTATTTCTCATTAAATTTTAAGACTCGTCCGGCGATGATCTGAACGCGTCTTATTCTGAAAAGCTGCAAACAATGCAACGAATGTTTCTCAATGAATGATACACACAAACTGGGTTATCGTAATGTTGGTTAAAAGCAATGAAAAATGCACTTTAAAAGCAGAAAATACCAACATCAATCATGAATGCGCAAGTTTAAAGTCATTGCAGCCTGTTTTCCCGTCACTCAGCAGGTGTATGCGCGGTTGTTTGTCTACGTAAAACAAGCAATAAACACTGGTAATTATTCATTTGCTAAATAAGTGCTGTATTGATGCTGGCTTGGAAAAGAACGCAGAGACGAGAAAATGTAACTCTGCACACCTCGGCGCCAGAAGCGTTCGGTTACGTCTGCTCTCTTGTAAAGAAACACTTATATAATCTGGAGACACTAATGCGCTTCTTATCAGAATACGATACGTATTATTGTTGTATAGTATTCGAAGGAATATACGAGTAAACATATTTGACAAGAATTATGCAACACAGACTTAAGTTCCGAACATGTTGACAAGTTCATCGTCTCTCCTCGTCATCGTCATTCCTAACATTGTTGCTGCTAAACCCCGTCTCTGATGTCAAGTTTTTGGAAGATAATACCATGTAGATTTGTGGCACATTGTGACAATAAACTATACACCCAAGGGCTCTTGTCTCTTCACCAATGTCGTAATTATCCATGCTCCTCGGCGCTGATCAGACTTTGCTTAATCCTCCACAAATAGCCCATAAATTTGGGGGTTTCGCTCGTCAGGGCGCTTTTCAGGTTTGGGTTTAATAATCTACTTGTTATCTGTTAAATAAATTACCTTTCGTAAAAAAATTTCTGTAGCTGATTGACACAAAACCAACACTGCATTACCGCATGAAATCAAACATAAGAGTTTTAAAGGGACTGTAAACCACGAATAACGAAAAAAGAAAAGTTCTAAAATACCGTCTTTTTGTTACAATTATTAGTTTATATTGATTAAAATATCACGACTGGTATATAACATTTCTTGAAAAAAGTTCATATTTTCAGTTTATTCGGTAATAAAATTTCGCAATGTGAAATCGCGAAAATAGGTGACTTAACGATATACACACTATAATTAACGCAAGTAGATTGATCATTTTATATATAAAATATATACAATTTACTACGCATGCACAATTTGCATTCCTGGGTTTACCACGTGACGATGAATCATGTATTTTTGTATTTATAAAGTAAAAATAAAAAAACTTCTTTTTTCAAGTAATTTTATATACCAGTCGTGATATTTTAATCAATATATTGAACTAATAATTGTAAACAAATACAGTATTTAAGAACTTTTCTTTTTTCGTCATTCGTGGTTTACAGTCCCTTTAAAACTTGATGACCCAAAAACCACAGATAAGACCAGTTGCAAACAATTGTGTCCTTTTACACGGGTATTAGTCATACTATTGATACACATTTTGTGACTGATTTACCCAAGCTTTGACTTCCGTTTTCTTAATGTTTGTGTTTATTTACTCGACTGAATCATACATTCCTGTAACTCGTTTGCATGACTGCAGATAGACGTTTGTTTTATGGGATATAGATATCGCTATATGTTTTTTACATTACAAAGTGATTATAAACACATGTTTTACTTCTTAGAATTTAACAATATGTCGCGTTATTGATTATATATTCATACTTTCCTTACAAACATTTGACTAGCGGACTAGTCGTAAAAACTGAACGTTTCGTAAACTAATACATTTTTTTATATCCACTAACTGCCATTTGTTGACTCAGTTCTTGTGAAGATTCGGTTGCTAAGTAACACCATGCATTTTACAATGGCACGTGAGACCCCTCCCTATCTCGGTCTGAAGATCGTCATCCACTATTTCCAAATAAAATACTTCCATTGGTCCCATGTCTCGGGTTCTTTTTTATCCCATCTTTTATTTCAATGAACTTCGCGTGTGGTTGGTAAAACAAGTATTGGCTCATTAATATGTTTTATTGGTTTACAACAAATGAGTCTATTTTAAATAATATCTTAAGCTAAATCGTCAAGGCGGTTGTCATAGATAAGAAAACGTTCGCCGGTTACAAATCTGATAATACTAGGGCCCGTATTCGCAAAACCATTCTAAGTCTTAAGAAAAAAAGAATAGACTTAGATCCAAGAAAAATATCTCCAGCGTTTGAATATATACAGGGTACCAATTGTGATACTATCCTTAACAAAATGTTCTTCGTGAGGAATAATGTAGTTAATGCCAAGTTGTTCTCAATGTTAAAACAAGTCTTTAATATTCCAATTTAAAGAATATGCTTTATTATTAAGTCTAAGAATGTGTTGGTTAATAAGGGTCGAGGTCATTTGTTTGTCGAGCGTCATAAAAAAACTCTGAAGTTTCAACAACAAAACAAACGTACCTCTCCATGTTTTTTCGTTTAAAGGACATGTGGTCTGGTTGCGACATGCATTTTCTGGACACTTGATGTATACATTTATGAAACATGTTTTTTTTAGACGGTTCTGATACCTTGACGTTTGTCTTTTCATTTTCTATATTATATTTCATCTCCATACGTTTTTCTTAAATTAGCAAGTTATATGTTTTTTTCATAAACTTTCGAAACAATGTATTGCGTTACATTATGGGGATAGGAGTATAAACACACGTAGTAGTTAATGTATTTTTAAGTAGTAATTTTTAACATTTATTGGAAGATTTAAGTACATTATTGTAGTAGTACACTAAAAGACGTGGTAAACAAAAATGGTATGATCTGTTTTTTAGTCAATATAACAGGTGTGATCGTATAATAGACATCAAATTAGTTTTATTATTCACCATGAAATCATAAAAATGGCAATTACGTTTATTGTCAGAGTCAATTATAACTGTCATTGAGATTTAAGTGTTCTGCTCGTCTTCGGAATGTAAAGACACTCTTTGACAAACTCCGTTTTGCCACCGTTTTGGTTAGGCCAAATTACAGAAAATCGCTGGGAATTCGTATTTTGAAAATAAAAATTGACTCAATCATTTTTTTTGCATGGAATTAACCTAATTCAATCTGTATCTACATCATAGGGTACCACTTATTAACAACAACTGGCGTCGAAGACGTGTTCAATATCGACATACTGAATGGCATTTGCTTCGAGTGTTGGTGCGGAAATGAATTTTGAAGTTCAGCTATTACATATATCTACGTGTATGGACTTTTTGACAGTTATGTGTAATTGTGATTGCTGCCACCTAGTCGGCAACATTGTCATACAAGGAACGTTATTTTGGCCTTTTTACGCGTGAAATAAAATTCAAATTGAAAACATTAATAAGCGAATTACATAATCGCTGGAAACAAGGTCTTGCTGAGTATCGCAAGCAATGGCCTTTTATTTTGACAGGTATCCCATAACTCAGAACACTGCAGGATTAGAATACATAATTACAATTAGTCGGAAATCTTTACTTATTACGAGGTCTAGACCAGATGTCTCTAGAAAGCAGCAACACTTGTACCCCAGCGATCCTGATATACACACGCCCTTTATTTACATTAATCAACCGTGGTGATTTATTCAGCCAAACAATTTAAGATTTAATATCGATAACAATATTCATACTAATTCCCAGACAACGCAGCATGTATTTTCATTACGATACAATAAAACACTTATAACCACAAGTTTTGATGATATGTTTTGTACGGAATATATTGTCAACGTTTTAACACTAAATGAACTATTATGTTATTGTACCAAAAACAGCAAGTCTTCGATGATTTCACATGAATAAATACAGTCACACCCGTCTGGTATACAACAGCCTTTGATGGCTTTTAATTATAAACACTTGTTTACTTTGTGTACTTACCTGTACTTATGATTGAATTCAATTTATAAGAAGCAGTGCTTTATAACCCTATACTAAAGAGGTTAGGTTTCAACAATAAAGGTGGGGGTGTCGTTTCTGTTAATCTATTTACGGAAGCCAAGTAAAAGGGTGCGTTTGGTTTTGATACACGAACACATGTAGTATCTCTTTAAGAATCATTTTCTGCAATTCGTGCATTAACACAAAATCGACTGAGAAAGACAGCAAAACGATATCCCACCGCAAACATGTAGTAAAACACAAATGTATTCACAAACTTTAAAATGGTAAGGAGCTAAACTGAATATAATTGCGGTTGGTAAGCCGATTTGTGGCTAAATAACCCAATATCCTGCCATGAACATTGATTTACTTGTGGGAAGAGAATATGTACAATAAAACATCAGATGCTTCAGACTCCCCGTTTAAAATTTTGGACATGATTGCCAATTACCTTTAGGAGAAATGGACCCGATACTTAAGGGTCTTGATTATTTTTGCGACGTTTGTATGTGGAAAACACTTTCCTGTTGCTTAATTATTTGTTTAACCTATCGCAAAGACAATTGGATTTAGAGTACCATGGACGAATACTATATGTTTAATAGACTACCTGGATCAGATAAATAGCAGGCAAACATCCACTAAACTAATCTTTGGAGCAAGTATAGCATGACCGTTAGATTTAGAGTTAGTATATCAATGATAACAAAACCAAACAAATTATAGTGTTTTTCGTGATTTATGAGCTACGCGGGTAATATTCCTGTCCAATGGCGGGATACTGATATGTGCTCTGGATAATCTATTATACCACCTACGTCCAATTTCACGCTAGACGATCTCATCTACCGTTTGCTCCATCAAAAGCCTCTTACCCTGGAGCTCGACCAGGTACCTTGAGGAAAGATTGTTTGACGTCTGATGAGAAATAAACAACAAAGCCTCTTGTTCTATCATAGTCGCACAAAACGTGGTTATTCTACGGACAATTAAGAACTAATGTACGCCATTGATTTTTGACAGGGTGAGAAAGATTTGGCCTGTGTGCGCTTCGCCCCTACTGTTTCAGGACCTTTCTTGTCTCCTATCGAACAAAGAATAGATGTTAATCTTAAAAAGGCACCATACCACGCATTTATTTACACAGTATCCTCGAATTAGTATCGTACTGGATCAGCCACGATCTTTATATAGGTAAACTTATTAGCAGTATATTTCCGTATTTAAGTTTTGTTTGACAGTGATTTTTTTTATTATCATAACAACGTTTAATAAAAAATGTTTGTACACTGCACAGCCTCTATATCTATAATAATTAACACAATTTTAAATAGTATGGGAAAAAAAGGACTTGGTATAATTAACTTTAAACAGTTGTGTATACTTATGTTTCTTGACAGAATAATGATGTCTCTATTGACAGGATATGGGAACGATAACGTACACAGTCTCATCAAGAGTAGTACCGTTGGTGAAACTATTGATTTAATTATTTATAGCACGTGAAAACTCAAACTGAAATATTGAATTGAAATATGGATTTTATAGTTTTGACAGCTCACAATGATATTCATACGATGCTGGCGCTATTAAGTTCTCCCAGGCAAACCTTGTATGATTGAAGTAATACATGCATAAACCACGGACTTTTAAACCAGCCTAATCCTTTTGGATCATTAAATTTTGTGAATTGCGCGTGTTTAAAAAGATCCGTCTATATAAATGCTTGTTTGAAATGTGAGGTAAAAGTTCGTTTGCGGAGGGAAATCGCTTTATTTGGCGCGGAGGGATACTAGACATCCGGTGTTGTTAGGTAGTAGAAATCGTTTTGCAAAGGAGTCCCATTAAAGTGTGGATTTTAATCATTACAACATATTCTGTGATATTAATTAAGCATAAAATAGGCGCGTTTTCACGGGTCATTTATAAAGGATTATATCTAGCATTAAATGTTTATTTCCCTTTCAAGTATCAAATTCAGCTTATAAAGCTGTACGTCGACCGTTTTAGAAATAGTCCGTTGCTATGGATTAAAGTAAACGAAATGGATTCTTTATGATAATACATGAAATGAATGGTCTTTAGGAACTTTTTTACAATTGTTGAACAATACAGTCCCCCCCCCGTGGGTACGCGTCACATTCGTCCGTGTAGAGAAAATGAGGAGTTTTCTTAACACCTTTCTCAAAACGCTTTTCGAAATTAGGTCATGTTTGACATAATGATAGAATCATGTGCTTTAAAAGAAACGCATTTAACGAAACACAAAACCCGACATGCCAACATCAGCTGCAGAACCAACAAGGTGATGCATACATAATGCGCAAATCACAGCATGTGGACATCGCTGTGTGAAACCGACACGCTTAGGGTTCGCTTAGTCTTTGCGGATTTCACAAAAGCCTTCGACAACGTCTATTCACTTGATACCCGCTTACCCGACCGACTTGATCATCAATCACCCTCCAGTTAAAAAAGTGGGCTATCAATCACCTATGCAATTGCCTACCCATTCATAAATGGCTACCTCGTTTTGGAGGTCAGTATAGGATATGGGTCGTGCTCTGAGAAATGTGGGTTAAATGCATGTGCGTAAAAAGCCGTCCCAGATTAGCCTGTGCAGTCCGCATGGTAAGGACAGTAGCATGTTCAATATGTTTTTAATCTATGTTTGTTTCATGGCTTTACTGGCAGTATCAATAATTACGACTTCAACGGTATAATTATGTCATAAAACTCCACAAGTGCATTCGGCTAATTATTTCACACTGTCATTAACATAAATACAAACATAAAGCTAGTGTAGTCAATTCATAAACATATAGTCAATTAGAAAAACGACGAGTTAACTTCATTGAATTTCAGCATTGCCAGGTTATGCTGCATGAACAATGACGTTATATTGTTTACTTTCATGACAATATAAATGAAGTTTTTAGTAATTAAGAATGTTTGCTTAATTAATCAAGTGTCGCTTATCAACAATATGGAAAGTGCAATAAAGACAGGTGTAAGGACAACTTGGGCCTCTTGTTACAAGATTTTAATTGCACCACTTGAGATAATTTTAATAACGTGGCATTAGAAAAGTTATAGGATATGGCATCAGATTTAAAATTGTTGTTTAACGTTCAGCAAAGCGTCGAGATGTGTGCAACGATAATTGATAAACGAAATTCACTGCGTTCTTGAACATAATTGAAAATGGATACTAATAATCATATTTTACACTCACATTATAATTATTTTTCATACATAACTTCTTAGTATTTCGCATGCGACTTGTAATTGGCAAGGTATGTGATCAAACTTTATATACCAACCGTTTTTAACATACTTTTTTTTTAAATATTCGGATGACGTCTATATCGAAGAAGCACTCGACGATATTACGTTAGAATGGTATAACCAGTGGTTACAACACGAGTGTGTTACAAATGAAACCGTTGTCTGCTTTATTGCATTAATAGAACATAATCCACGAAAGGATTTTAAAGCGCAATCCAAATAATGTTGGAAATAGTTTAACATCAACTGCTACCTCATCTCACAAGTACTTGAAACTTGTTAAATACCACGATACTCAAAATATAAGTTATAGATTAGTTCCAACATTAGATCTATGGTATATATTAATAGTCACTATATAGAAATCACTTAGCAGTTTGAATACAATTAAGAGGGAATTGAACACTTCAAATTGTTCTTAGATTATCATATCATATATATATATACTAAACATTTAAACTATTGGAATGCACATATAGTACCTGAACAATAACGACGTGTTCCATGTAGGTGCAAATTACACTGAAACTCCTAAAATATGACATGCAAGCGAACGTATTCTCTCATACCTACTCGAAGTCTATTCAGCCTTACTAGTCGCCACTTACGACACAATAACGCCGTCATCGACAGTCTGTTATCAGTGTATCATATCATATCCATTTTCAGTAATGATTTCTCAATCGTCCCACTGAAATGTATCGTTGATTCGATCAGTAATGTTTTGCAAGAGATTAAACGGTGTGTATTATTTAAATATCCTCGATGTAAATGATATTTCGGTGAGAATAACGCGATATGGCGTGACATGCTTTGTAAAACGGTGAACTGTCGCCGATGAAATTATCCGCTTCATGCAAAAATGTGTCTTATTTCTTATGCAACCAGCTTAGTGTGGTCTTGAGCTGCCATGTCCGCTAATGAGACCACGAAACCTTGCGTGACTTTATAGCCTACTGGGAAGCTCATGGTCAGACTGCGTTGTCGTCAGATTTAGTTGTAATTCTCATTTTGAATAAAATGTATTCTTCTGGATTTGATTATTAAAATCATCGACACCATCTTCATACGTTAAATATTATTTTGCTTGTATGATTATTTTTACCTGATAACTCACACTCAAAGACTTTATATTCCCTTATGTACCATGTTTATATATTTTATTGTAATAGTTATGTTTCTGTTTTATATAAATGTACATTTTGTATGTAGAAGTGCCATTTAATGCGTTACATGTCGATTGTACAGAAGTGAACACGTGTACCAAGATTTTTTTATGTCATTCGGTTTGATTTGGGTTGAAGCGAATGCATAGAGCTTAAAGACTTTGGTCTCAATTTGCTCATAATGATCTTGAAGGTTCAATAGAGACATAATTTACATTTTATTTTCGCGTGCAGAGAACGTAGTAGTTCTTAAAAAGCCGTTAATCCATTAAATACGAACCATTATTGAACTATATACAATTAAAAGATATATGCCGAAAGAGATTAATTTTACTATTTTTATGTAAGGCATCGAACCTTTTTCGGTTTCGAAGACTTTTAGATATTTAACCTAAACACCAGACGTTATTTTCGCTTTACAATACTAAACACAATGTCCACAATGATTTAAATGTTTACATACGCATCAACGTCATTTGCCTGTTGAACCGGTTGAATCGAGCACCAATTTAATGACGTCAGAAAAGTCTTAAAATAGATAAAAAATATTCTCCGCTACCCAATCGCAATGACGCTTCAATATCGGACAAATACTTGTACAGAACTTCGTAATTACAGTTCAAAGTTGTTTTTACAATTTGAAAATTTTAAGAGCAAAGTTACTGAAGGCAACAAAAGCACCGCGTATCATTTATATTGAACAAACTAACGATTTATGTAAAGTTGTTCCAAATGTAAATATGACAGACTGCGCGACAAAGGTTTGGTTGTTGAAAAAAATTCTCCATATACTCGGGGTTATCTTTGTATACAGCCAGTAATTCAAAGAATGTCAGAATTTAAATAACATAATTTGCAGTTGTAGAAAACGAGCTTTCAAATTTAATTGTAAACTATGCATTTAAAACCCGGGCAAAAAGAAGTTACTCCAATGCCTTTGGTGTAAGTCAATAATGTGTGCGTTAGCTCGTAGGAAATGTTTGAACAACATGCACTGCACTGGATGGTCTAAGAGTATATTTTGGGTAAAAAGTTTATTTTTGCGTGCATTGTGTGATATGAGGCTTTTATCTTTTAAAGGATAATACAAATCGTGTGTCTCGTTGTGCTAGGGCAAGAATCAGGGCACGGGAGTTGAGTGCAGTTTACTCATAGAGTTGTAACAATATGATACTCTACTCAACCTACATTAGATTCAATTGTTGTTAATATTCTAAGAGTGTTCGTTGCTAGTCTGGAGTGTGTCACTGAGTAAAACAACTCCAACAACAACTTCGTTAAAGTTTATAACAAGTATACTAAGTATATGCGTTTCAGCCCATTTATTATCAACGAGAGTGGCTCTATTCATCTGTTAGATGTCATATGAACGAATCTTACTCATATAGTGTTTGCATTTAAATTTCATCGTAATACACATCATATTTGAAATATATGAAGACAAAATCTGCGTTTCGATGCAAGTTAAAGACGTTCACATATCGTGTATTATGAGAGAGGATGATTTTTTCCCAAACATGTTATTTCTTCCTATCTCTTGTTATCTACCTCAGCTGACGAAAGACGATCGACAACGCACTAATATATATTTCATTTCTTCAAGTTTTCAAAAACGATTGGATGGCCATTTGATTTGTATTTATATATGTTTTATTTCTATTTGTAGTTGTGGTAAAGAACACTCACAAAGAGAAGACGGATGGATTGCTCGGGATCATGCTGATAGCCACACCGGAAGAGAGCACTGACGAGTCACAGAGCGCTGGGAAATTTGAGGTATATTGTGATTGTATTACTAGTATGAGTTTCTGAAAAGAAAGAAAGTCGTTAGTAGGCCCGCAAAGGATTTCATTACACTAACCCAATTGTTAAACACGTTCAATTAATTTTAATGTATTCTGGGTCTTTAACCTGTAAAAAGGTTACATTATCTTCAATATAACATAGTGCTTATTTATTGTCAGTGTTTGTTGTAATGCGTTCGATTCCCGCGTATTTGATCATTGAGCAATTCATAAGAGGAACGCAAGAAACAAAGTGTGTGCCACTCTTTATTCACTCAGCGCTTTGATTATCTGATAAGACTTTTTAATAACATGAAACCGTTTGTTTGCTTGTCGATCATCTAAATAATACAAATCACTAAACCAACAGGTGCCAAATCACGAAGAAACCTTGGTCTCTTTGCAATCTCAGTCAGTCATGTATCTGTATATGTAGTCTCTTTGTAAAAAAAATATTATTAACCTACGAATGCATAATATTACATGTCAGAAATAATAAATCTGTTTTAATGACACCTCGTTTAAAAGCTGTACATCTGTGTGATTTGTTCTATCTTTTAGGAAATAATCCACTTATTTTATAAATAAACGTAGACTGTATTATTTTTCTATATTTTCAATCAAGATAACTCAAGTGGTAAGGTATTTCCTTCTATTTCCGACATAGAACACTCGCCCGACCATTATCTGTCAAAGAATTATGAGTATTTACATCGTCTCAGACATAAGTGACTTGAAGAGGATAGTCTTGTAATTGTTAAAGGAGAAATGGTTTAAACCGTGAATCACAAATTATTACATTGTTCCTTTAAACTTATTGCAACTTTGATTGTCGTAAACCCTTCGTGAATAAGTAGACGCATATGTTTTAATGGTTTTATATGTATTTACGTGCATTCTTTTCATATACAGAAACAAAACATATTTTGATCTTCATTTAATTTAATTTACGATGATAAGGATAATCAACGATTGCCTAAATTCTCCTGTTTGCGTTCTGCGGAACACGCACCTGGATTCGTCAAAATTGGTGATGTTTTGTAGTGAAGTTCAATTAGTTTTCGCTAGTGTCGGTAAAGTCACTGATAGACAAAAACTGAGACGATTGTGTCGTCTCGTAAGCTGTATTTTAAGAGAATCATAAAACACAAATGTAACTTTTTACAGTTGTTCTTCTAGAACCTCTGATTTACAAATAACATACAATTATTGCAATCAATAAAAATGTAATAAAATGTAAACTTAATTTGTTTAAGTGATAAATATATTAAATATTCGGAAATGCAGCTAATACATTAAATTGTGAATGAAATAAATTAATGCTGTAATTTCAAACCAACGACGTGATCTAGCCTGCAATAAAACGCCCAAAACGTTAGTCGAGACCGATTAGATATAATTCCTCGCAGTTTTTATTAATCATTATGTGAGCTATTTCCGAATCATTAATTACGATCGCCTAAATTGCGTTCATGTTGCCAGTTTAACGTTTATCTTAAGAATATACCGCTGTGATTCGTGAGCGACTCATTACAAAGTTGATTAATACAATACTATATTTTTGAAATGCTGATAATCATTTCGTTTCCTAGACGCAAATAAAGCATTGGCTGCTAGATAATGATATTTAGTTTGCATCATAAAAACTCATTATAAAACTGTAAAACTAGACAAATGTATGATGGTGTAAGTACAGTCGAAATAATGGTTATTCATAATTTCCCCTCAATGTAATGATACAAGCATCCACTGAGCATGTCTATTGGTGCTATAATAACTTATACAAAAAGATGCTATACAGGACGATTTCGATTATCAGAATTATTATCGTGATGATGATGATGATGATGATCTTCTTAATGATGTGATAGACGCATTGATGTAATACTTATAAGAAACCAAGACATTGAAGATGTTGGAAGAGAGAATACTACGAAGGATGATGCTAAAAATTGCGATTCTTAACGGAATTCTAATCATGAAGTTTCTGATATTAATGATGATTGTTACGAAGCTCATAATTATGATAATGATGATGTAGATCTCAACGATGATGGTGATGGTGGTAAGATTTGTATCGTTATAGATGTTGATACATGTATTTATCTGCCTGATGATGACCATAAAAATGATAAAGATGATGGAACTGCTACTGCAGATACTGATTAGCATTGTGGTAACAATGATTTTAATAACAACGATGATAATTCAGATGGCTTATTTTATTATTTCATATTTCAGGTCCCAACTGACCACGTGAAGAAGGCCGAGAACTGCAATCAAACCGTGATCACTCATCACTACCTGGACAAGAAGAACAAGATCAAGGTCAACTGGACCGCGCCGGATACCGGCTGCGTCATCTTCCGGTGAGTGACGTCATTTATGGAAATTGTCACACGCGTTTTAGTTCCCGCACACGTTGCGTTGATTGTGTCTGTATTTCTTAACAAAAAATGGTCGCGCTGATATAAGTATAAAAGTCAATTATGCTGCACACATACTGTACATGCAAAGTTACACACGTCTTTTAAACCTGCCCAATGCCCACGAGTTATGGATTTTCACAGAAAAAGAAGAAAACTAGGCACTCACAGACTACGACCCATGATATTTTGCAACCCTTATTATTAATAATACATTGTCTTATCCATGTTGATTTTCCCGCGTTACCCAAGTATTGTTGCAAACATTAAGCATCGCAAGAAGTAATTCGAGAGACATTGTCTGTTTCAAATATGCCCTGCCTTGCATAAGATATGAATCCATTTTTCCCCCTTAACACTAAACCATAAAACGTATGTTATAAACTTTTATCTGACAATTGGTATGAAATGTTCCGTTGTAGATATCCCTTTAATTACATGTAAAGTAAGTTGCTACGTAATCTGCATCTGCATATGGCTATAAGATACATTTGTCAAATAAATTACCGCAAATGACGTATTTTACGCTCGCCACACCTATTGCATGACAATGCAACGATTATGTTTGTCACATGACCTCAAAATTTGTTACGTCACATATTTCAGTAGAAATAAACTTAGAATGTCATGAATGGTTTTGTTCACAAATCATTCCCACTGAATTTTGGTGGTCCTGCTTGAAAATGTAACATACATTTGAAACCCACTCATCATGCACTATAATTATTTAATATATGTCTAAAATATAAAGACTGAAAATGTAAGATTCAATGAAAACGCCTTTTATTCCAAAATTAAATTGTTCTACATGTAGATCGTAAAGGTCAGTTTTATAACTATAAAAACATATTGTAAGACCAGAAGATTTCAGTTGTGCTCCTGAGTTTTTGTTTGTTGTTAGAAAATAATAACACAATGACTATTGAATTACGCATGAATTAAAAAAAGACACAGACAAACGAGCCAGTAATATATTTTTTGGCCAAGAACAATCGCCATAATTCTCGTTTCTTGCCAATTCACCGCCTAAAGAACATGAACACTTAAAAACATCATACACAATAATATATTACATGAAAAATCCGTGACACAATACATTAATATCACGCACTATTTTTCTGGCCCCGATATATAAAAGTACTATAAAACAGCTTTTCTGCCTGGAATGTCCATTATCTTGTCCAAAAAAGTAAAATTTGGACCTCAGTTCGTGTTTTATACAATATACACGAAGAAAGAACAATAGTCTACAAAAAAGTAAGCGAAAAAAAAAAGAGTATATCTTTACGTGTCTTTGTGGCGAATAAGGGTGATATATTGGATACGGTAATGTTACACCACCATAGTGCCGGTAGCAACTAAAAGCTTGGCGCGATGTATTATACCCTAGCGCACAACGCTAAGTAGATAAATGACAGTCTATTGTTGTTTAAACGAAGTAAGTTATAATTACCACGTGACACTTGGGAGGGACGACCCGATCTGACATGGCATGTGATTGGGTCATGCGTCATGAGGAATGGGAATGAAACACGTCCGTGGCACCTCGAATGTTGTGCTTGCGTCCTGATATTAGGTCATATCAGATTGTTTTCAAGTTAAACACGGTGTTTAGGCGTACAAAACACTTGTTTATAGTTACAAAAGGATATGCCAATGCCCTATGTGACGGGTATTGAAATAGCGAAACATGCATACAGTCCTGTTTATTAAGATGTGAATCTTTTGACGTCCACGGAATCATTGCGCTCTTATTTGCAAAGATCGTCGCAGCAAGACGTAACCTGTTCCTCGTATAACATATGGAACATCAAAGGACTCGGGCCTCCCATAGGACACTAGTTTCTGCTTACATATTGCACGTGCAAATCTAGCTCGATCATGAGACCATTAACGTGCTCGTTAAACAACGAACGTTCGTATAAAACACACTAATTCATATCCCATATGTCATCTGAGATAACCCTCGAAAAAGGCACCTTTCATCGCTTTCACGTTTTCTTGAAGAACTTTCAATGGTTTATTACAAAAAAAAGCGAGCATTCTTAAGTCTCTAAGAATTCTGCAAATGCGCTGCGGTAGTTAACGAGATTTGAAATTAAATAGTCTGCCACTGAATGCAACTGTTCGCTTTTCTCACACTGTCCCACTGCCAAGAGCGATAAGAAATGCAAATAGTATACTCAAAATGCATTTAATTAAATGCGTGTGTTACAGTGTTAGAGATTACTTAATGTTTTATGTTAATCTCTAACCAAATATCCGTCTTGAAGACGCATGCAGCTCTTCTGTGTTCAAAGTGTAAAACAAGGCTGTTATTGCAACACTTTCTTTAGTTCAAAAGAAAACCTGCGCATGACAAACATGTAATTCTAAAATGATGTGATCATCATACCATCTAGGCAACCCATTACATAAGTGGATAAACTTGCATTGTATTGTTCTCTTACATAACATAAGATAATTTACTGTTTGTTTATTCCAGATAGTTTTAAGTCATGTGATTTTAAAGACTCTATTCCGTGAAATCATAACTTAAATCATGGAATATTTATGGAATGAGTGAGAACATTTTTGTTGGCTCGATATGAATGAGTTTATTTTAGTAAAGTTTAACAATTTCATAGAATTGGGCATTAACTGTTTCAGTGGTTACCGTTTCATCCACGTTTAATTATACTTGACGTTCATCTTCAGACATTGTAGTGGAGTCATTTAACTGAACGTATGATGAACAACTGATTGATGTGCACTTTGTGGCGGCATGAAAACTATTAGTCGGTCTAATTGAACAAAAAATTTATGTACACAAAATGTAAGTCCACTTTTTTGGGGGCAAAAATTCAATCCGAACGAATGATAAAGGACTATTTTGAATTCACAGAAAATCAAGGCACATCACAAGCTTTGATCATGTGCCACTTAATGTTAACTAGGGCTTGCCGCCCATTAATGACGTCATAACCTTGTAGACAATACTAATGCTTATTAACGTCATGCTTACAAATTGTTGATAGTTGATATATTTGCATATGAACAGATTTATGTTAACATCTATTATATATCAACAGAAGACCACTACATGTAGACATGCCGCAAAACAGAGGGCACTGAATCAGCCTTACGCCAAAATTACTTGCAGACACTACGGGCATTGTCGCTCAAGAAAATAAGTTCCTGAGCAAAACAAACTCGCACTTGAGGATTGCGCGCGTTCCATGCGTCCTAAAGCGCTGCTAATCAGCTTGAGATTGTAATCAAAGTTCATAAACAACGACTGCTAATGTCCCATTGCGTTGCTGCACGTCTCACAGTTTACCACCAAAATACACTCAACAAGTTTGATGCAGCGGGGGTTTCACTGAAGTAAATTTTGCTTATTTCGCTCGTTTACGTTATTTTATGTTTAAACCACTGATTATCGCTATGGGTGTTATCTATGTTGTGTTAAATCGGTGTTAAGTAGTGTTTGAAAACACGTTGACGCGATGTTTTTGTTTTAAACGCACGTAACGCTTAACAAGAGCTCTGCTAAGTTTGTTAAGAATGACGAAATTGTGNACATATACGCATTCCGGTTGGCCGACTTTTATATTCATACAAATATACAACGCCGAACTATACATCAATTAATTCAGAATTCTCTTCTCGAAACCGATTGTCGTAATTGTAATAAAAATGATGATTGCGACGCATGTTTTTGCTCTTATTATTTCTGTCTATTCGATGAAATGAAACCGTTCATAACCAACCCAAGGGAATAGATAAGCAGACTGATAAAACAATAAAACACTTAGCTGGCTGTCTGACGCCGAAACCGTACCCTATTAATTCGACCCGTCGTACCCTGTCACTTCGACCTACAGGGTTGCGCTGCCACTTTGACCATGACTGCACAATGTCCTTTTATCTCCCTTTTAATTGGCGTCATAACACGGTTATCTGGCCTGGGTAGTTAGGTCACACCCAGATTGCGTAACCTTTGGGTCAGAGTGTAAGCAATCTGTCGACGGAAAAGCGATAGTCGTTTCTCCTAGCATATCTTTACTTAGATATATGTTCGGTGTGTCATATAGCGCTGGCAATAGTTTGTTTAAGACGACCAGAAGTGAAAGGGACATTTATACACTCTTGGGATGTGAACAATAATAGTCTAAATCTGACTTAACTTCTGGATCGAATATACACAGACATGTTTTAACTACTTACTTATCTTACAGTATGCGTAATGTGTCTTCCTAAATTAGTATGTGCAGTCCGCACTGGCTAATCTGGGAGATCATTGTTCTAAACTGGATTTTCGCTATGAAGAGGTTTTCCTTAAATGTAAATTATCTTAAAAGCGCCAAGTGTCGTTCCTGTTAAGCTTGTGCGGACTGCACAGGCTAATCTGGGATGATATTCTACGGACTTGCATTAAGCCCAGTTAACTCAGAACGCGACTCAAATTAAAGCATTTTTATTACGTCTTGTATTTCATATTTTAAGGGTAGTAATGCTCATCACCAGTTCAAGGTTAGTCAATGCACTTTTATCACAGAGTCAATAAGAAGATTCAGACGAGAGATCTTTGATGGGCAAATGACTGCTACGCGGAAAAGAATATTGAATAGTTTGGTGGCATGTTGTTTCTATTATCACGAACTAGCTCGAGTCATTTACTCCGTAATGAACTGTTTATACCAAGGTCAAGTGTTCGTACATAACGGTTACGCTATCAATGAAAACACTGAGTCAGTGTTCGGAACGCATAATACAGTCGTTTTTTTTAAGGTAGACTCAATTGAAGCTACAATAACATTAAGTTAGTTTGATAAAATCGTAAATTGAATTAATTTTCTGAAATAGCTATTGGAAGTTCCCTTCTTATCATTTATCCAACAAATGGGTGCCTTTACGCGATTTAAATTACGCACAACATCACCGTTTCATGCGTTTATGTGATTGTAATCCGTTGTGGGTTCTTCAAAACGCTAGCCCGTGGATTCTACGTGCAATTTGCCGTCAAGAAAATGTGTTTCACAACCCGTCCACAATCCCACCGAATGAGTCAATGTCTTCTGCAATTAGTTGTTATGCTCTTTGGGCTTATGTGCTTATTCTGAAATGTACTACGAGCGATAGTGTGGATTTCTATGGAGTGCAAAGAATGTTATAACGAATTATGGGGAACAAATGCAACGTCCCTCTTAGAAAAGTGTACAGAAAATCACAAAGTGAATAAATGAAAATGATACAGAGATATTGAGATATTGATTTTACCCTATGGCGATATTGATATACTTCACATCCAAATATTATTTACATGTATAGTTGTATAAAAACATCCGGTTTTGAAACACTTGTACTGAACAAAGACCCTAGACTAAAAGTCGTTTGATGAAGCCTTAGTTCACACACTAGAAGGTTTTATTTGCAGAACATCTGACCATGCTCTTTCGACTGTAATTTAATGAATTTCTCGCAAAAGAAATAGTGTTCACTTAAATAAAAGTCATTCTCTTTCATAATAATTGTTATTTTACCAGGCATTGACTTCTTTTTCGTTGACAGTTGCTTTAAACAATATGTCGGCGACGTCAACATTACTGCCACACAGTTATCAGCATTATGATCAAACAAGCTATGCCAAATACAAGAACACATCACTGACATTAGCATTCCTCGTAAACAGATTACACAATCTTCGGTGTTTTCAGAACGTTATACTTTTTTATATTATTTCAGAGCCACTGTCATATCCGAGGAGGCGACCCGATGGTACAAGGATGACGGGGGTCTAACGCTAAGAATCTGTGACGAAGGTGAGTTGTGGCCAACTATTTCAGAAATATAACACGATGTGCGTTGTTTGACCAAACGAATTAGGTTGGTCGACAATTGGCACCATCGTAGCATATATCCATCTGTCCTGTACTGTTAATATGTCCTGTACTAATGTATCATATTCGCATAATTGACATGGTCAGCAATAATTAACCAATACACGTGCAAGTATCGTATTTGACGCAATGTCATCATACACACCATGGTAAGAACAATTAATGGACTTCATAAATATTTGTCTTCGCATATAGTATGCAACAGTTATTTTAAAGATTAAGTATACGATATGCTTTTAAGGTCTTTCATTATATATAATGTGTATGTATTTAGGTAACGTCGCTTCGTATAACTTGAAGCTAATTAATTGTCCTGGCAATAAGTTAACTATATTGTTGACATGGTTTGCTTATCCGTTGATTTATATCTAATTCTGTTTGGAATGACAAGAGGAAATACTACACATAACTTGCATGACATGCCGCTACAGGTGCACATACAAACTGGCAGACATTAGTGAATAACATGTTTTATGATACTATCGGTATATCAGTGACATACTACGATTTGCATAAGCCAATACAACGTGACTGATGACGTCACGTGATATTTTACTGGCACTTGTCAAACGAGAAAATTTCATTGGTTTTGATTTTTCTCAAGCGTTTCAGCAAAATTGCGGTCTGTTACGCGCCGGAATGTTATGGAATCTTAATTAAACTTGTATTTCTCACAGATAATATCGATAAGCTGATTGTTTCTGGCATTGAATATTGTCAGCTTCGAGAGCATCTGTCTGGTATTTCAATACGGCACCTGTCAGAGGTTATTATTATTTAAGTTTTAGGCATTTAACCGCACGTGGGTTGCAGTAATTGAGTATGCAAAGAACCTGGGAAATAGAGGAATGGGTCTTATTTAAACTATTTGAGGTGTCTCTTCTTTAATACTGTGTTCCCTTCACGCCAATGACGAGTTCCTTTTGTTTATTTCGAAGTTCGGTCAAGGAGCGAATCTGCTACGCTTTGGTCAATAAATGTTAGAAAAACTATGAAAAACATTCAAAACAAATATGCACGTTTAATCAATACTGTATCACTATTTTTATTATTTAATATTGTACAGTTATCAAAACTGTATTCATGTTTAAAGATATTATTTTTAGATTGTAATTTCTTTCATAAAACTATTCCATTTTTTAGGATTTAATTTAAGAAAGAATTGAAGTTAGTTTCGGTAATTGATAACGCCATGACACTTAATAAAAACCAACATACAAGTCGTAAGGTTATACATTAGCATCAATTCACTGACACCTGAGCTACCGCGATAACGTTTGTAAAATTAGCCAAGATCGATCCAGCGTATGCAAGACATTATCCGGCAATGTTTGGGGCTAGACAACGAGCCTGAAATCGCTGTTTGACATCTCGTCTCTCAACATTGAAATAATGCAAATCAAAAAGTACAAACGTTGAACGCAAACCATTGAAAAAATGATTGAAGCCAATTCGTTTGAAGGGTGTTAGAAAAATGCTCATTTATCGTCTATTGAGTTCTTTTTCCCATGTTTCGGCACATAGTTGTCATAATATTTCTACAAAAATAGTTGATGTAGCTCCGTTGACTGAATACAAGTCGATCAGTTCTTTGGAAAGATTCGGGGTTTTGCTGTTCGGATATTGCATTACTTTTCTAGGTTATGTTGTGATTTTTGCTATGCGCATAGTTGTCGTTCTTGGATTATTACGCGCTCATCATTTAATTGCAGATAGTTGGGGTTTTATAGTATAAACATTGTTCATGTTAAGTACATGAATCCATAAATCTATTTCTGTCGAGACGTTCACATAAAAAACAATGTATATTTCATTTTCTCCTTATTTCATGTATATCGTTTACAAACACATGCATTTTACATAAAAAACCCAACTATTTACAGGTTTCAAGTTTCGTTCTAATTACACGTTTTCAGGAAATAAATATCGTGATAAGTTGCAAATACTGAGGTAATCTTGTCAGTTTGGGATTTTTTAATGCATTCTAGAAAACTGATACACACAACATAATCGCTTTAGGAACTGGTTTTATCGTCTTCTATCGGAGCATTCAACGATATTCAGACGCTAAGATTTCGTACTGGTGTGAAGAAAGCGATACATCACCAGTGGCTATGTTTGCAGCTTATATCGCGTTACCTAATGTATGATGTCATTAATTGGCCAGCGTACAATTCGAGTGAAGCCATATGTTCTTAAAAATAATAAATTTAATTTTCTTGGTATATATTCTCAATGTTCCTTAGAATGAACCCAGGAGATTGGTTTTAAACAATAAACTGCATTTCGTTTTTCGTTGGCTTTTTTTAAGAAATAAATTTGCATACGAGAAAATTTGCATCAATTCTTGCTTAATACAGTAAATTAGATTAAAAATACCTCTATATACATGCTTCCGTAAAAATGCATAATGTGATGCGTACTTAAAATGGAAACCTTGCCCTAATTATGTTTAAAGCGGTTCGTTTTGGTGTAACCTCAAAGTTCCCAGGATAGGTTACAATCGCATCGTTGGCCTGTCGCAAATTGAAGAAATAAATTTCAGAAGCGACATCCATGATAAGCAATTGTTGTCAAAGTACTTGTGGGCATTTCGGTGACTTTGTTATAGTAAGACGAGAAAGTGTTAGCATCCACATCAAAGTAATGTCGTAATATTGTCGTAAAAGTGTCAAGTTATTAAATGTAACGTTATCTAAGTTTTCGACAAAAGTGTCGTGATATTCTGTCATAAATGTTGTTATTTTGGGCAATCACATTTGTAACAATAGAGAAACAATATTTTTAACTTGACCCCAATGTCGAAACGCACGGAATATATCCCGCGGTCAATGCCGTATATCAAGCAAGGAAAAAAGCGTATACCGAGGGTTCCGGGTATAACTTTACCCCAGTTTTTGACGGTACGAGAAATTTACAAGTTAAAATGCTGAACAAGGGAGGTGAAAATTAAGATGATATTCCCCCACCAGAGTTAATTTAAAGCAACTCATTAAAATGAATAATGCTATTTGATCGACTACGTTAATTCGGTACACTTAAATACCGGTATTTAAAATAAAAATAAGGTATTCAGTGGATGTTTTGGATCACCAAAAATCACGAATAAAATGAATGACTGAAACATAACAATGGTAAACGCTAAAAACGTCATTCTGTATGTGGCTGCGCGAAGGACTTCGCATGAGGTCTTAACAGGCTCGCCCAGGTTGACACTTTAGCTATGTGAATAAACCCCGGTATTCCCATAACCCGCCTCTTATATATTTCCAAAATTTTAGAACCGGAAGTGATCAAGGCACAAGGTGACGTGCCGGCGCTTCGGGACTCCCCGGAATGCTGCGCATGCGGAGAGGCGCGCTACAAGATGGTTTTCCAGGGTCTGTGGTCGAGGCAGACTCACCCTAAAGACTTCCCGTCGGGAAAAGGTATGTTAATACACTTTCCTCTTTTTGTTTGTTTGTTAAAAGGCAGTCTCTTCTTAGCAAAAACTACTTTAGGGCGGACAGTGTCGTCCCTGATTAATCTGGGACGATACTTTTCGCACATGTATTTAAACCCGTTTTTCCAGAGCTCTGGTCTCGACACACACACACACACACACNACACCTTGTATCTGTGTGGGTTATAAATCATCAGTTTGATAACAATTACCATCGCGTTTATATAATGTATACACTTTCACACATGTATTAAGTACTCACACTAGTAACCTGTCTATGCAAGTAATTACTACTAAAAATAAAAATGTGTATTCATTGTAAAATTACTGTTAAACCACCGTCCGATCAGATCAATGTTACATTTGTGCCTCGCACTGGGGAAACGGGGCTTAATGCATGTGCGTAAAGTGTCGCCCTAGATTATCTTGTGGCTGTAGAGGGACGCTTTCCGCTGTTATTGTATTTGTTGTTAAAGGAAGTCTCTTTTTAGCAAAAATCCTGTTTAGGCGGACTGTTTCAGTCCATACATGCTAATCTATGAAGAAATTGTACGCATTAAACCACGTTTTCCCAGAGCGAAGTTCAAATTTTGAAACTTTAAAATTTCGAGACCAAACACCTGAGGATTTCAGCTTTGAAAAAGTATACATTTAATGTTAGCTTAAGGTAAGTACATTTTCAGTTAGTGTTTATTTGCAATTGTATTCAGAGAAACAGATCTATATTGATAAAATAACTTAAACGTTCTTCTAATTATTTCACTGTCACATGATTGAACCTGAACGACTTCAATTTTTGAAGTCTTGGAAGCTTCATAGCAACCAGTTTGGAAGTTCTGTGACAAAAACTTGGAGTAAATTAGTCGCAAACTTCCCGTAATGCAAGCCAAGAAACCCTCATAATAACATAATAAACACCATCTTGTTTTGAAACTCTATAACTTAGTGGTAACCTAAGATTTTCTTAAGCTCCTTAATGTAACAAGACCCAGATAATTAATTAAACATCATAATCCTGGTTCAAACGTTGTTAACAGTCTCAAATACTTTGATAACACGTTAATTGTCACTGGTATGGTTTAACGTCAAACCAGTGCCGAGAAAACCGACGAACCGCAAACTTTCATGCAATGTCAACTAGTGAAGAATTTGAGTTTTATGTGTTTCATGGTATACGTCAGTAAATCACATTAAATTTCACATTAAAGAAACAATATAGCGATGTTTAGTTATAGTTTGTTGCGTTTTTGACGTTAAAGGTTACCTATTTGAGATTGCTAATTTCAACCTTTTCCGGACAAAAGCTACATTAATATTGAAAACAATATTGATCTCGTGTCCTAATAATGGCGGAAATATGATAATTTTTAAACATGTCGCAGTTAATTAATATGTTTTTTAAACAAAAAGAGCCGTTTTCATAATTAATCACAATTGATTCGCATTGATTACCTGTAAGTCATACAATGATAAATTAAGGACTGTTTACCGTACGTGATGCGGTTTGACATTCACTGATAGGCAGCTAATTTTAACCCAACATACACATATTGTACGATATGTACATATGTATATGTGCATCGCCCTGGGAAAACAGGGCTTGACGCATGTGCGTAAAGTGTCGTTCCAGATTAGCTTGTGCTGTCCGCACAGGCTAATAAGGGACGACCTTTTCCTCTTTTATGGAATATTTTGCTTTAATGAGGTCCCTTCTAAGCGAAAATACAGTTTTGACGGAACGTGTCGTCACTGAAAGGCCTTTCAGACTCCACAGGTTAATCTGGGACGACGCTTTACGCACATGCATTAAGTCCCGTTTAAGCAACGCGCATTAAGAATAAACATACAGCCTGCACTCTAACGTAGGTATTGCACATCTGCAGTTTAAAGTGATACTGAAAGTATACAAATTGTGACGTTGTTGAACAATATGTCGTTGAAACTAAAATATTGTTCAATCGAAACGTAAATAGAAAACTCTTGTGGAAATAAGTAAATACAATCTATTGTTTTAAACACAGTGAATGCAGGTAAAACACATTTCTTTGCTGTTAAAGGCAAATTTATGCACACTAAAGTCGGTTAAAAGTGACGTATTATATATATATAGGATTTAATGCACGCCCATGTAAATAAAACACTCATTAATATCACGATTGTTGGATTTAAGACACCTTTAATTTATTCACTAGCGAGAAACAACTTCTTGGTAAATATATTATCTGTAAAATATGCTTACACTGTGTTTTTGATTTACGACACTGAGTTGTCGTAAAATTCGCACTGCTTTGCGATAACTGTTTTCATTTCAACGAGCACTAGTCCTTTAATTTATAGTCGCTCTCTTATCATTTAGAAAATGAGATTTCACCACAAAATATGTTGTAGTTAAGACAACCTCATGTGTTTATGGTGTAAGTATTATCTACAATCAATGTAAAATAAATGAGAAATACATTTAATATTATAATATACCAGCCCCATTGCTTATTAATTTATGATTTAAATTATTCAAGATTTTAATTAGTTCTATTTTCGTTTGTGGATGTTGATGACTCCATATTTATATATATATTAGCTAATCATTCATGACAAATGACAATGTATATGCAACGAATATTTTGATTGGTCGATATTCCTATTTTGTAGTAATACGATGTAAGGTACAGCGCTTGAATCATTTTTTGTGTACAATGGTAATTAAGTATTTATGTAGTTTAATGTATAGTTTATTGTATACCCGTGTATAACAACATGCACTTTGTTTCATGTTTGGGTTTTTACACTATGATTTGTAAAGATACAACTTATTTATTTAAAGAACGCTTAAACTTGTTTTGCACTTTGTAAATGGCGGTTAATCATACTCAAGTTAATGATTTGAAAATATAAACAGTTTCAGTTACTCACACCTTAAATAGCTGTCAAACACAAGAATATCAAAACTCGCGTGATTTCGTTAACGTTGAGTGTCGCTGTCGATAAAGCGCTTGATACGACGTATAAACAAGCGCCAAGCTGATCGTAAAATCTGTATCACATTAAAATCATTGAATTAGTTAATAAGTTATTATCGCGATTTAAAGCAAATGAAATTGTTCATACGTCATAAGCCAATTACGAAAACGAGAGTATGTTTTTTGGCGATATACCGTTAACCAAAAGAAACCTGAATGTTCATTGTTTATAACAAAGCCAGACTGTAGAGAAGTCAACGCTCCTAAAAACTATTCAGTTTAATGATTACTTTGTTCAATTTAATATGTATCTGACATATATGTTCTTTTATAATTGATTTAAGTAATTTACAAATCCGTTGTTATGTATTTTCCTGAAAGTTAGATATTAGTTAACGAACGAGTTGTGGTTGTGATAGAAGTAAAAGTTGCAGCAGTTATAGCATCAACCACTGCAACGGTAGTAGTTGTTGTTGTAGCATTACTTTTGTCAGTTACGCATAGTTTGACTTCTACCGTTATGTATTAAGTATATCACGGTTTGACTTTAAACCAATATATATAGTATAGCAAGGTCTGACTATTAGCGCTTTATATAAAGTATAGCACAGTTTGACTTTCACGTTTTCCCCGTGTTTCAGACGCGTATCTACTGCACTGGTCGAACATTGTGGGCGCTACTCACACGGACGACTTCTACATCTGGGAGTACGGAGGCTTCGCGGAGAGGGGTGTCCGTGAGGTGTGCGAGTATGGATACTCCAGCGTCCTCGAGCAGAACATGAAGGAAAACGTGAGTACCGTCATATTTCTTAAAGTTCTCAATGTCCAATGTAGCATGATGGAAAACGTGAGTACTGTCATATTTCTTAAAGTTATCAATGTCTAATGTAGCATGAAGGAAAACGTGAGTACTGTCATATTTCTTAAAGTTGCCAATGTCTAATGTAGCATGAAGGAAAACGTGAATACTGTCATATTTCTTAAAGTTGTCAATGTTCAATGTAGCATGATGGAAAACGTGAGTACTGCCATATTTCTTAACGCTTTCTTAAAGTTTTGTAAATGCTTTTCAATTATGTCTTATAGAATGATAATATAAGAAACCTGGAGCTTCCGTAATGTATCCAAAGCCGTTATTGCTTCGTTAGGTGATTATCATGAAGTCAAGAGACATAAATAATACCTTGTTAAACGCTTTGGATAATGTCGTTATGTATATTATTGCATGAAATATGATCCAAATTATGATACAATTTACAGACATCGATGTAAATCGTCAACCAGTTTCTTTGCCCCCAAGCGGCGTTCAAATAATCACGGATAAAATAACAACTCCACATGATATAATACATAGCGCAGATTGTGATAGTTCGTACTTTCTATCATCTTCTATCACAATGGCGTCGGAAAGATTTTGTTTGAACAAAACGAACAAACTTTAAGATAAGAATGAGGCAGATGATAAAAGCTCGGTCATGCGAAAATGATTCTTATGCAATATGCGCACAGTTCAGTTCAAGACCAGCCTGTACTTTAAAGTCACACCACGTTGCTTGGTCTCATTCCGCGCATTCTGGCCAGGAGCTTCGCTGACCGCATTTGACATGAGACCAATTTTCGCATGACGCGGGTCGTAATTTATAATGGTACTTTCCTGTCGTTGAATCAAATCTGTTTCTAAGAAATCCACCATATAATGGACTTGTTAAAGGTTAGAGTCAGGGCACCGATTGTAAATACGGAACTTCTTCTTAGTTCAAACCACACGTACGTCTACTACAAAACTACAAACCTCATGGCAACATCAAAAGCTGTCGCGTCTAACATTCTATATCTCACCAATTTTGCCGATTCTCGGGCTCCGGCGGTGGCGATTTGACGAGTGTCAAGTGACCATTGAGCCCGCTCGGCCATTGAGATAAACACACACACACCCAATAAAGTGTTAATTTTAATAAATTCAGAAATATTCAAATACGTTCCTAAATCCATACTTCACCGTGGGGTATTTACCGATTAGGTGGCCGACCTATTTACACGGCGATCATCTCCTTTTTAATATCATATTTGATAAAGTTGTATAGTTAGGGTTCAAAAGTTCACTACAATGTTTTATTGGAGCCATATGTCCAAAGTTGATACAATTCGTTGGTAACAGCTTTGCTTTTCAAAGGACGTTTGATTAAATATCGGAAATGTACTTTGCGAAGGTTTAACTTTTCACATTTATTTACGGAATAAGTTGTTTAATTAAAATGAAAATGTGAACATACGAAACAAAGTATAGAACATGCCAATGCTTAACACTCCAATAAAAATGACATGACATGCTTTATTTCACTTGTGTTTATTTACAAGTACATTTTTAATAATCATTCAGTATTTACTTTGACCTTTTTTCAATTACATACCCTATTGGTATCCTCATTCATATTATGTACTAAGGGACATTTGGGCATTTGACGCAAGAAATAGTATGCCCGCCTGCGTGTTTGTAAAACAAGAATCTGTGCAAGCCCGGTTCGAAGTATATACCAGTGCAGCCCATGTTTTCATTAACCCCACCCCCCCCTCTCCTCTTACGAAATATATAATGTTTACTGGAATCATCTGTCCGTCAGTCTGCTTATCTATCTGTCTGCCCGTTTAAGGCGTTCTTTGCACTTTTCAACGTACACCAATCAACTTAAATGCATGGTTCCTCATGATGTTAAGTTTTGCATGTCCAATTTGTATTATCCAATTTTAAAACATTGCAGTTGTACCACTTTTTAAATTAGCACTTTCTATAGAATTATGATTAGTTAATATACACTTAAAACATATTATTTTTCACGAATCCACATGGTCTACAGGTGTTATATTTGGAATGTTATATTGTATAGTAGTAAATACTACATGTTGGCTTCGGGAATTATGTAGCAAACTATTAAACATAAGTATGCTGTCATTGGTGTATGCAATGATAATATGAAACGGGCGAGTAAGCTTTCCAATACACATACCCTTTTAATTGAAACGTCAGTTATTTTATTTTGGTCGTAAATTTGAATTGTTTTCTTTTAATAAATCCATCCAATCTAATTTTTATCTACATGGCAACAATTGGCACCAAATTTATGAGTTCATGGTACAATCAACTGTCTATTTCTTTTACACAATGAGTATTAATGCTATTTGTTAAATAGTCAACCTATCAAACTTCAAAGGACTCAAAATTATCATTAAAATTGTCATTTAGCGTTGATACGCTACGCTGCTATTCATTTTCAATTATTTATTGTTAATAAAACATACCCATATCTAACATACGACGTAAGGCAAACAGTGGGAATATAATTTGGTATTGTTGAGTCAAACACTTGCCAATTGTGTTGACACATGGTCTTATTGTAATCTGGGTCGCATAGGATCGTCTTAATGTATTGTGCATGTTTCTATCAAGTCGACTATTTGTTTAAAACTATTGTTAGACGGATAGAGCCAATTATAACAGATAATTACTAAGCAATTTGCAAATCATCTTGTTAAAAGATCCGGTCAAAGGTCGATTAAAATTCAAGCTGAGACTCTAGATTATAATAATATTATGAAATGCGGTTCTTCATCAATGTTAATTTTTTTGTTAATTGTATTGCTATCTTTGTTATCATAAGCTTTGATAAAACAAACAAAATAGATAACTCTTTAAATTAACGATTATAATTACGAAAAGAAGTAGCACTAACAACCTTCAATCGAGAATCTTTTTGACTGTCCCATTAAACAAATTGTTGGAACAAAACATCATCTCCAATGGCCAAAGTTACACATCGTAGCTTTGTTAAAAATACTTTGTGATAATTTCCTTTTATCAAAAAAGTGATTTAAAGCTTCCCCAAAGTATACTATTTATGTTGACTACACTATTTATGTTGTCTACCGAAAGTAGAAGTAATGTGATAATTTATTGCCAAAGTTGTTGCTATTTCTCACACGTCACGAGCGCGGCCTGTTTTGACCCGGTCATCTTAGGACACCGGTCAGACGAGGCCCGAAATGAACCTGGACATTCCTTTTGTGTTTCTGAAATAAATTGGCATTCAGTCTAACATTGTCTATTTTAAACATTATAACGTTAACAAAAAAGTTAAGCAAACAAACAAAAAGTTACAACATACTTTCCGATGATTTTGTTTTACAAATGAGTGTGGATTCGTCTTTTTTAAATATAATTTAAGTGGTTTTATCTATCGGCTTGTGATTCATAATACCAATTCTTTACGTTTAATAATTATGTTTATGTAAGACTGAAGCCGTTCAAGCAATAATTAAAAAAAAACAATGCGAATACGCTACAATGATTGAAATTTCGATTGGGTTTCATTAATGCATAACAGTGTGCAAAGGGGCGTTGCAAAGTGACAAGCAGCACGCAAATTAAATTGGACATTACCTAAACATGCATGAACACATTCTAACACCGGGAGGCGTAGGATGTCCCCTTGGCTGACTCCCTCATTAATATCCACGCTTGGTTAGCCGTGTCCAGGCAATGACAGCATGGCATGTGACCAGAGCGTACATGCATTCGATGGTATGGTTTATTTGTCTGTGACAGACTGCATTTTCATTTTGCTGTTATTTATTGCTAATACTTGGTTATTGTCCGGTTATGATACGATTGACTTGAGAGGTTGCGAGTTTACAACCTATTTTTTTTATATATTGGTAAATTTGCAGTTAAACGTCTCATGAACATGCCCACAATCAAAATATGAGTCAGTTCAGTAAGTATTCTGTGAACCAAGCCTGGTTTTATACAGAGACCAAACCGATTATACGCATTACGTTTCATAGTAGATTTTTATATTATCATGTAATAAATAAGATTTTTAAAAACAAACAGACGTTTTGAATGTAATGTTAGTGTCACATGGCTGTTGGGATGGTTGGACATTTACGATAGCGTCTGTAGACTTTTGGTGATTTAATTCATCATTAGAGGGTTCAAATTTATCGCTAAGTTAATTACAGCAAGTCGGCAGTTGTGGGGGGGGGGGTGAGCCGCATCAACAATAAAAACTATAATTATGCATGTATAGTTGGTGCTACCGTGGAAAAAAGGTTGAGTTGTTAAATGATGTCCACCGGTATAACTCAGCAATATAGCATGGTAGTTTATTCAACATTAAAATAACATTTAATTTAATAAGACATTTTCATCACTCAATGGAAACACGAAGTTTTAAAATTCGCATACATGTACATCGCATTACTTTTGTTTGTGATGATGCTGTTGAGCAACAAAATACGTTCACACCTTTTATTGCCTTGTAAACGTGTCAAAGGATTTCAAATCATTTACATACCTTATATATTCAAAACGATGTGTAAAATGTCTTGCATAGCATCACTCGTAAAGCTTTAACCAATAAGCAAACAAAATAGATGGTTAATGATCAGACCACCTATTGGCTAAGGTTTTTATGAAAAATTCCATTGAGGATTTAGTCCATTGTTGTACACGGTCGATTTTCTTAATGACTGGTCCCTGACACCGGCTCTCTGACATGGAGATCGTCACGTGACTTTGAATGAGAATGCATTTTCGGACAGGGATATATAGTGGACAAAATAACATATTCAATATGGAGCATTTAAAATGAGTGTGATACATCATCATTTTGTACTTTTTTGTTCAAAAATGTGAAATCCGGTCATACAAAATCTAAATATGGATGAAATTTATCGCAACACAAAACAATTTTACTAATCTAAAGCTGTACTTAAAACCCTTTGTTGGTTATACAATGCAAACTTTTAAGCAAATGTCATGATATGTTTCACTGGTTATGGTAATGGAAGCGCGAATGGTATTTTGCAAATCTGTTAATTGCACTTGAGATATAAACATATGCAGTGTAATTGTAAATATTACAAATATAACAACCGCAATAGCGTTGTGGTGTTTTTTTGGATTAATCCTTTTTGACTTTAACAATTATTAGATGTGATATTTGCAATTTCGGTACACATGAAATGAGTTTATAAGGACGATTTCAAATATATCTGTTCGACGATTGCGATTCATTTGTAAGCGTTTATAAAACACTTTGCGGTTCGGTATGGTTTATTAAAATCATAAATAACGTTTTATGTGTATTGTAGAGGTTGGCGGTATCTGGCAAATGATGTAACTAAATGTAGTACAGCGATAAAACAGTTCGTTAACAGCGGTATAAAGACATCAAACCAAGCCTCATACCAAATGATAAAAGGCTCTGTTGTTGGGGATGTTTTTGTTGGCTACACCTCGAGACAAAACTCATTTTGAAGTCGACGTTGATCTCAACTGTTCTGCTATTTAATGTTTTCTTCGGTCGTTTTGTTTTTGCTAATTAATGTTTACTATGGAATATGCCTTTTTTACAGAGAAGGAAGATTAATTAATCATTGTGCATTATTTTTTACTTGAAAAAGGTTACGCATTCATGGATCACTAAAGTACCAAATTGG
>VMBQ01004045.1:74962-91143 GCA_007657795.1 Dreissena rostriformis
TATTTAAGGTCAACCAGAAGGCACATCTGATCTCCCTCATGACTGGTGTATAGGTGAGTTGTAACCTGTCTCCCTCATCACTATGGTGGGACCTAGCCCCGACTGGTGTATAGGTGAGTTGTAACCTGTCTCCCTCATCACTATGGTGGGACCTAGCCCTGACTGGTGTATAGGTGAGTTGTAACTTGTCTCCCTCATCACTATGGTGGGACCTAGCCCCGACTGGTGTATAGGTGAGTTGTAACCTGTCTCCCTCATCACGATGTAGGGGCCTAGCCCCGACTGGTGTATAGGTGAGTTGTAACCTATCTCCCTCATCACTATGGCGGGACCTAGCCCCGACTGGTGTATAAGTGAGTTGTAACCTGTCTCCCTAATCACTATGGTGGGGCCTAGCTCTGACTGGTGTATAGATGAGTTGTTACCTGTCTCCCTCATCACTATGGTGGGGCCTAGCCCCGACTGGTGTATAGGTGAGTTGTAACCTATCTCCCTCATCACTATGGTGGGACCTAGCCCCGACTGGTGTATAGGTGAGTTGTAACCTGCCTCCCCTATCATTATGGTTGGACCTAGCCCCGACTGGTGTATAGGTGAGTTGTTACCTGTCTCCATCATCACAATGGTGGGACCTAGCCCCGACTGGTGTATTGGTGAGTTGTGACCTTTTTCCCTCATCACTACGGTGGTACCCAGCCCCGACTGGTATATAGGTTAGTTGTAACATGTCTGTTTGCATCATCGCTGGACCTAGCCCCGGCAGTTTATAGGCGAGTTGTACCTATCTCCCTCGTTACTATGATGGGACCTAGCCCCGACTGGTGTACTGGTGAGTTAGTTTAACCTTTCTGTGTTGTTTAAACATTCTTCAAAAGTTCTCACGGATTCCACATTTCTGAGAATAAACTAGTGTTCTAAGAATTATGAATCACAATTATTTATCTATTTATCTTTCATGCAGTGAAACACTATTCGAGGACTTGGTGCTGGGTACATATGAACATATTAAACATCTGGTTACAGGTTTGAAACCTATCAATACTTGACGCATTTTACTTTGTTCCGCAGGTATACCGTCTTTGTCGGTGTGCCAGACCAACTGCACGTGGGCGGATCAAATGACCGTGGACCTGTACCCATGGGACGCCGGCACCGACGATGGCATCAAGTATATCGTAAGTACATATTTTCCTGATTCATTGTTACATTTTAGATTGACGCCCCTTTCTTGCTACAAATAACAATAACTTTTTATGCATAATATCATTCATGAAAATGATTTGTACACATACGCCCATACGTTAAATGTGTTATTTCTCTGGTAACGTATATCCGTATGTCACATGTCAGATTTTTTGTTATGCTTTAAATTAATAAATAGTACAACTGCACTTATATTCATAAACATACAGTGAGAATATGCATACAAGTAAATATCAGTACCGCACATATATTAAACTAGTTGCATTACCAAACCTTCGGAATCTTTTTCTTTATCTCTTCGCTTTAAAAAAAAACAAATGGATGATTTAGTTTTTATCTGACACATACTGGACAAGATTATCAAGGTTCCAAACATAAGCTTGCAAAAGCCACACAGATATTATCATGAACGCACGATTCTTATTACAGAACCCCCGCAAAATTCCCTCAAACCCTCGGGAGCGCATCCACCAGATAACAAACCTTTACCCGAAGCACCCCGACTCCCCCTTCTACGGCCCCACCCCCGTGAAACCCATGGCGACGGTGACATTGACCAAGCTCCAGGAGAACTGCGGGGGTGAGGACGGTTCCCATAGCAGCGAGGACATACCTACCACCGAGGACCTCATAGACCAAATGAAGAAGAAGATGATGATGACTAAGAAACTAGGTGAGCGAGTTAAGCTAATCTGAGTCGCACTCTGGGAAAATCGGGCTTTATTAATGTGCGTAAAGTGTCGTTGCAGATGTGCTTGTGCAGTCCGCACCGGCTAATCAGGCACGACACTTTTCGTTTTTATGGAATATTTCGTTAAAAGGAAGTTTTTATGCTGTTTGCTGCTCACCAATATCTAAGGGTTGGAAATGAAGCCTTTAAAACATGAATCTAGTAAGAAAGCGCGTTTAAGTGCGTATCTGAGTGGGGCTTAATGCAAGTGCGTAAAGTGTCGTCCAAGATTAGCATGTGGAGTCCGCACAGGCTAATTAGGGACGACACTTTCCGCCTTAACTGGATTTGCTGTAAGAATGGACTTCCTTAAAACGAAAAATACAATAACAGCGGAAAGTGTCGGACTGCCTAGCCTAATTATGGATGACACTTTACGCCCATGCATTTAACAACCTTTTCAAAGAGAGAGGCTAATTTATAATCTCTTCGCGTCTTGTTTGCAGAGATGATGAAGTGTTCAACGACGGACTGGTCCGAGTGGACGGTCTGCAGCAACAGCTGCGGCTCCGGCATCCGACGGCGCACCCGGGAGCTTGTCAACGAAAACATCCTGCCGTCTATGTGCAGCGTGGATCTAGCGGAAGAAGAGGCGTGCCAGGGCATCTGCGTAGAAAACCAGCCGCAAAAGAAGGGCCGCGAGAAGCTGAACAAGAATTTCGAAGTCCGCCATACGGACACGATCGATTTCGAGGATCCGTGCGCGATCACGCCGTGGTCTGATTGGTCGCCTTGTAGCGCGAAGCTGTGTGGGCGGGGTGTCCGGGAACGATGGCGAATGTTTCTGCGCAAGTCCGCGCAGATGATGAATTGTGGGTACGAGATCATGGAACAAGACGTCTGCTATGGCATCGTCCCTGACTGCCGGAAAGCGTTCATGATGAAGAACTTTACTGGTAAGCACCGCCTGTCCTGATTAAAATGTTAATATCAATGTGCTGTAAATATTCCTTTACTTTTTGTCATTCTATCACAATATATATATTTATATCAAATGATTTTTCATAGATGTAACAATAGTCAAGATAAACAGAAATTTGTCCTGAAAATATTAAAGCTAATATTAAAGTGCCATTCTATTTCTCATAATTGAATTTCAAAGCCACAATACGAACAAAACGTGTTTTGACCACGGATCGAATGTAGAATATTCCCTATTTCTATGGATAAAAGAATAACAGTGGAAATAATAAGCCGACAATCCTCGTTGTAACAAGTCATGTGTTTGAAGGCTAATTAGGCTGTTTGAGTATCGCCCACTTTCTCATTTTTACGTCAAAAACGAAACAAAAATTATGTATTTATATGCATTATAATTACTGAATGTTCAGATAATCAGGATCGATTAGCATTTAATGACACCTTTGGCGCATTTTTGCATTATACATGGGCGTAGATTAAAGCAGTTAAAATGACATCAGTAAGTGTTATGTTTACCGTCAATTGATAAATCAATTTTTCAATTGATAAAAAGGGCTATTGTTTGATCTCAAATCATCTTAACAGAGTGTGAGAAAATGTTTACCAATATGTCGCAAATGGTTAATTTTCTTGTTTTATTGTTTGTACAGAGAAAGGCGAAATTGCAATGTCACTTTAGTCGGTTCTATGGGAACTGTTCGTTGAGCATTATATTCGCCCACTCTTTAAAATGCGGCAAGAATGTTCGTTGGATATTGGACGTAGGATGCATTACGTGCTTCCTCTATCACTTCAAAAATATCACCAAGGCACTAACTATCATCAAAAGCATCATCAGCATCGCCACCACCTCCATCACTACAATAACCGTCATCATCTTTTGATATTAATTATGTGTAAAGGCATTGGTGTTGCCAATGGTTATTGGAACTATCAACGTGGTGTGGTGATGAACAAACGTTCCAAGCGAAAAAAGTAGCACTATAAAATGTATGAATCGCAGAATATTCTCGCGAATTAAACAATGCGCACATTAATTGAAACAATTTACACCTAACATAATACACCTGTATATAACACAAAACGTATATATCTAACACAATGTACTTTTATGTAATCAGAATACAGATACTTGGAAGAGATAACACGTATATTTACAAAATATATATACACTTTTTCATTCACGTCTAACTGATTTTTTATTTCCTCCAGCGATCTGCTCTCTCCCGATGAACGTCGGTCCCTGCCGAGGCAACTTTCAGCGCTGGTACTACGACACGAACATGCGAAAGTGCCAGCCCTTCCGGTATGGCGGTTGCCGAGGAAACGACAACAAGTTCGAAACCGAGGCCGAGTGTCAAGAACAGTGCTCTAAATATATGGGTAGGTCGAAATATGAAAACCGATTTAACGTGAGGGAAACGGGCTTAATGCATGTGCGTAAAGTGTCGTCTAAGATTAGCCTGTGCAGTTCGAACAGCCTAATCAGAGACGACACTTTCCGCTTTTATGGTATTTTTCGTTTCAATGAAGTCTCTTCTCAGCAAAAAATAGGTTTATGTGGAAAATGTCGTCCCTGATTGGTCTGTCCGGACTGCAGAGGATAATCTGGGAAGACACTTTGCGGAATATACAATATTTTGACCACATCATGTGCTTTGCCGAAATAGGTTTGCTCTAACAGAGATTTATTTAACCCGAAGGTGCATATAAGCTGATCATGAGGTCTGAACAGATACCGATCGTCTGTGAATACAATCTTCATACTGCTGTTATAAATGTATATGAATGTCATAAACAGTCTTTAACTGATTTATGTTGGCATCGGAAGAATACGTGTTTGAACCTTTACGTCAGAACTATCAAAATCTTGTTTATGTATGGTTTGTGTGTTTTATATAGAAGAGTAATCTTCAAAATGAAAGTGGTAGACGCTTAACGATACAATATGATAAAAGAATACAAATTGTAAAATGGAACGCACAAACTGTTATGTTATTCGAGTCTATATTGCAATATTTAAGTGACATAGATGCAAGGTACAGATTTATTATGGAAATAATAGCATTGGTCATATACACTTGATATACACTTGAAACGTTTCCATGCTTTTAAACCAAACCTTGACTAAATCTATTATTCTCTAAGTAACTTTTAGTTAAATTTAGTGAACTGTGCAATACATATATCTGCTTTTATACCACATACACACAACATCTTAGCATACTTACTCCTTCTTAGCGTTATGTAACGCACTTGGATCTGGCATTTTGGAACCGATGATTTCGCATCATGAGCCTTTGTGCGTCGAAATCATTAACAATGTCGAAGCTAATGATGTTAAAAGTTATAACATAAGGTTGTTTAAAAACGTTGAGAGCAAACATGTGTTGCAATTTGCTGGTGGCACGACAATAAACATCACAGGACTGTGACACTGGCTCATTAAACATGGATGCCTTATGGTTTCACTGATCTTCAACCAGTTGTACAATTGTTTATACATCCCCCGGAACGTAGTGAATGGGGGAACTAGAGTCGCTATGGACTTCTGTCTGTCTGTTTGTGTGTTTGTCTTTCTGTCTGTCGTCCGTCCGTCGGTCTTCCTACACTTTTGTCACGTACCATATTCAAGTTTGATGGCATTTATCCACGTGTTATAATATTTTGCATGTGAATGTTTTTTTTTTTTCATCTTTACAAATTACAAAAGCTATGCCCCCTTTTCAACTTTGACCATTTATTACATCACGATTATAGATATAGACTATTAGCAAATTAACTCTTGTATATCCGCCCGGTCCAATGTTGTTATATTTGGTATGCAAATCATATAGTAGCCCTCTACAAAGTTTTCTCAAATTATGCCATTGTGGTAAAAACTGGCCACGTCCGGGGTCCCACGTTTGATATAAACTTGTATAGCACAACACATGATGTGTAAAAAGCGGTTTAATATTTGGTATATAACATCAAATTCTGGTCCTCCACACAATTTATTTAAAACTAACCACAACCAATATTTGTATATACATCAACATAACTGTAAATACATTTTGGTTATGAAACCTTGGTGTACTATTTGGTATATATAACAATGTATTCAAAGCTAGCAACGCCTAAGGGATAACATGTCTTTGTAGAATCAACTTGCTATTTATAGTGTCCAGGTGTAAATCGCATTCCATTTTCATTCTCTTATATGTATTACATATTTTAGTTCAACTGAGCACGAAATGCTCATGGTGAGCTATTGGGTTCACTCTTTGTCCGGCGTACACATTTATGACTCGATTTTGATTATACATGGTCAGAATTTATGTCTTGACAATATCTAGGCCAAGTTCCAATCTGAGCCAAGTACGTTCAAAAACTAGATCAACAGGTCAAATCTAAGAAAATATTGTTACCATTCTATAAGCCACATTTATTACTCAATCTCGATGAAACATAGTCAGAATGTTTATCTTGACAATATCTAAGCCGATTTTGAATTTTGGGTACATGCATACAAAAACTAGGTCACAGAAACGAATCTTTGAACAAAAACTTGTTACCACTCTAAAGGCCACACTTATTACTCAATTTTGATGAAACTTAGTCGAAATGTTTATCTTGACAATATCTAGTTCGAGTTTAAATCTGGATCATTTGCATCTAAAAGCAGCTTGGTAACCTGGTCACATTTATAAAATAAATCTCGATGAAACTTAGTCCAAATGTTTATCTTGACGTTATTTCTACCGAGTTTTATTCCGGGTCACGTGCGTGAAAAAAACTTGGTCACCAGGTCAAACCTTAGAAACAAACTGTGTACCACTCTAGAGGCCACTTTTCAGACTCAATCTTGAAGAAAGTTGGTCAGAATGTTTATATTGACAATATCAATGCCATGTTCGATTTAAGGTGATTGGTGTAAAACACACTAAGCCACCAGGTCGAGCCCTCCATTGATTGCTCACCTTCTTTACGTGCTTCATGTATTGCACTTGTTCGATTTATTTATTAATTTACTGAATTATAAACAGACTAACACGTTTAAATAGTGACTTATTCATTGATTAATTAGTTCATTAATGAATTCATTCATTATTTCAGACAACCTCGATGCAACGGTAAACTCGCACAACAGAGCCGAGCTCATTGAAGCTTCACAGGATGATTTAATGCGTCTGCAGAAACAGAAGATGATGGGTGCGAGCGGCACCGGAACTCCCCTGAGAGATGCCAACGTCTCCATGAAAAAGCAACCGTCGAAAAAAGAGCGGCAAATGGAGAAAGAGAAGCGGAAGGAACGCAAGCGTCTCATGAAGGAAAAGAATCGAAACATAAAGAAAAAGGATGATATGGACACAGGCGATATTGACGCCACGGACGGAAGTGGTCAGCAAGTGGACTGCATGGTAACTCAGTGGACGGAGTGGGACGCGTGCACGGCGACCTGTGGGAAGCAATACATCACTCGGTCGCGCATGATCAAGCAGCAGCCGGAAAATGGTGGCAAAAAGTGTCCGAAAAAGCTTAGCCGCAGACGGAAGTGCAAAGGGCTAAAAAAGTGTCGTAAGTTGTCTCCTTTGGTTATTTCTACATGAAAGATAGTAGAATCGTCTTATTATTAAATTGTAACTTTGGTTTAGTATCATTTATTTCTGTGATACTGATTTGGTTCCATAACTATCGAAAACTATATTTGTTAAAAAAATTCAATAGCAACAGTAGCAAAAGAAGAATTAACCATCAAAACTGCATTGATAACAATTCATACATACTTTGTAAGCACGAACTTAATTATGAATGATCATGCGCCTTATTATATTGTTGTATTCCAAACAGCAAGAGACTGCAAGGTAAGCGGTTGGAGCGACTGGGGCGCCTGTTCTGCCACTTGCGGACCGGAAGCGGTGAAGGAGCGCCTTCGGAAAGTGATCATGAGTCCTAAATTCGACGGCATGGATTGTCCGAGTCTAGTTGAACGGCAGTCATGCCAACTTGCGCCATGTTCGGACTCAAAGGTTTGTGAATAAATTGTTTAAATATAATATTATAAGTACAAATCTGTATTTTGTGACTGAGTGAATGACCTCCTTTTGGTATTTATTCCGGTGTGTGTAGTCTTAAGACGTAAGTGTCTGCGTACAAGATATTCCCCCGTAACACATTAATTTCGTGAACGAAACCCATGTGTATACAATCTAGAAAACCAACATTGATCAATTTAATGTAACGGCAGTTAATTAAGTTTGCAAGTTTTTTTTTAAATTATATTTGATTTTTTACTCTTTTTTTTATTATTTATTTCAACATTTTTCCAGAATATGAAATAAGATTTTTTTTTATATTTATTTTACCTTTTTTCAGGTGATGAAAGCGTTTATGGAAAAAATGCAGAGACATCCTTCATCGTAGATCGCAAAACACAACATGTTTAGCCATTCTTGTTAGCATTAACTGGACAACATTATAAGACAATTCTTGTGTTCAATGTGAATGTTCTTTAAAGAAAGTTTATATGAAGCTCGTGTAAAATAGACATATAATTCTGCGCGGAAAGTGCTATTCCGTTCGCCTTTTCAGGGATGCCTTAATTTCGTAATGGAAGTGCGCACATGGAAATGATAAGCTATAACACAAACTGCTATGCAAACTTAGATGATTGTTTTGTTATAAATGCGAGGTAATGTGACTGTGTCACTTGTGATGATGACATTGATGACGACAGCGATGAAAACATGTAAACATTTAGACGACAACGTTAGGGTCAGTCATTAACGAAGGTCATGTAACGTGACCGATAATGGAGTCGTTAGTTTCGCTCTTCCAAGTGACGTGATTTGTGCCTTTCTATTTACATGGATTACTAAGAGGATGTAGCGTTCATGTTTGGTCGTTTTTCTATACAAACAGTTTCGGGTTGATATATATAACAGTGTTATATGATATTTATTGTTATTTGTTGTTATTTTTACATATCTAACGCGTTTTGTTTCAGTGCCAGTGATTGTTGTTCGTGTCATGTTCTCATATGTTTCATGATATATCGCATGCAAATACATGTACATAAATTAAAGTGGGCCCAGTGTGAAAGTAGCTCGCTATCTTTACTTGGGTTCAAATTGTATTACTGAGCGATGTTACATGTGTATCACTCGATTGTTATGAAATTAAACATTAAGAAATAAAATCTGTTCAAAGTCAGGCGTGAACCATTAAAATATTTCTTATATACCATGGACAACTTATCACTGTTGTGATTTGTGCCGCGTCATGCGAAACTGGGTCTTATACGTTTGATGTACCCGCAGACAAAGAAAGATATAATTATGTAAAAATCTTAAATTTGTATTGTGTGTTCTTTTTTTTAAGTATTCCAGTTTTCGAACATTATTTAATTATTGATAATTATATTGTTCCAGATGCATTTTCAAATTATGCCATGCATTTTTATGAATATTCGATATACAATGAAATAAACAACAATACACGATACGATATTTTCTGTTGACAGTATTTAGTCCTTTTTTATTATTTTGATATTTTTGACAAAACGTTAATGTTTCATAAATATGTTTGACTCATGCACATGGTATCTTTCACATATCTCATACAGATCGAACGTTTTGTATGGATCTAACATGTAATATGGTAAATTAAAGTGTTTTTGTACTGGTTTATATCAATCAATTTATCAAGCAAAATACTAACTCCAAATAGAAAGAAAACCAATTAATCAATTGCAAAGTGTGTTTTTTTTCTCCATAATACACGGTATTTAAATATTTTCTTAGAACGTCTGACCTGTTATTAAAGCAGTGAGTATTTTGCCAGTGCATGATTAAACCACTCGGAAACGTGTGTTTTCAGTTGCTTAGCATGGCAAGAAAAATGTTTAAGCATTGATTTAACACATTTTATAATATACTATAAGTAATGGTGTCAATAAATAAAACACACACATCTATCGAAAGTCAAATAAAACAGTCATCTACATAGAATAAAATATATCGACCAAAATTCTATGCACTATTACTTTCCCTGTACGTGTGTTGTCAAATTATTTTGAAACCATGCAACCGATAAGCACTTAAATGCTCATCTTAAATTATTTTTTTTAATTTAATAGCATCCAAATATATACTTTGCTGTGTATGGTATAGATAATCTCATTGGCAGATGCCTTGGAATCCGGTTAAACTAAACCAATCGGATGTGACCTCTGTAAAATCGTACTTGACTCGCATTGGCTCATCCTAGTCGTTATGTTAATTTCATGTATGATATGTAAATATAAACACACATACTTTGTAACATTTATGTCTTAACAAATATATTTTTATTTAAAGAAAGAGTTTAGAAGGTATGGCTATTAGTATGTTGTCGAAAAACGACCATAAGAATATCACAAACTTCGTGATATATTATTTTGTTAAAAAAAATCATGTTTGAGCCATACTTTTAATTGAATACTATAACTGATTTCTGTTTGTTTCTAAATTATATAATACTTATACGTAGATATGTATGTGTTTACATGTACATATACCTGAAATACCTTGTTGAACTTCACTGGCGAAGCATCTTAACAGGGATTTGTACATATACTATATTATTTCATTAATTTAAGAAGTTAACCAAGGAATTATTCAAACATACAAAATGATAAAAGTTGAATATCGAATGAATTTCATTATCGAAAACACTTATTTGCTATATATATTTAGAAATGAATTGCATCAAACCATGATATCGATTCTTTTATTCTATATGTCGAAGACTGTGGACTGAAGTGATGTTAAACGTCAATACATTAAACCGTAGACACTCAATTGATGAAACATGGCAATACGTAGTTTGGGATTGACATGCAATGTAAATATTGTTTTGCTAAAATTTATTAAGTGTAGTTGACTGTAAAATGTGATATGCAATTAAAAAAAAATAAACTGTATAACATATTTTGGACTTTTTCTATTGTTGTTATTATTGTTGCTTACTGTAATTAAAAAAAAGGTAGTTGTGCAGCCAACAGGCAGTTATCACGTGACCTATATAAATACACTTTGCTTGCGATGTTTTCGAGTTTAGCCTAATCAGGTCGCTCATCGCACAAAACCGCCCCGTATTTAACATATATTTGATTTTAAAGGGACCTTTTCACAGATTTTGGCATGTTTTGAAGTTTGTCATTAAATGCTTTAAATAAATAAATGTAAAAATCGGAAGTAACGAGGGCCAGTATAATACAAAAATAAAATTAAAGAAAGACGAAACCTCACATGGGCTCGAACCACTGACCCTTGGAGTAAAAGTCTAACGCTTAAACCACTCGGCCATCCGTGCTTACATGGTAAATGAAGTATTTATATTTTATATAAGCAATCCTCTTAATGTCACACAATATAACGATAACATCAGAACTTTCCAAATTATATATCGTTTCACGTTGCAACGCTTTATAATTTTCAGTTTTTTAAATCGTCAAAAGATGCATATAGTGGATATTTTAGAGCATGGTTTTTGTTCAGTATTACTGTTTCCTTGCTAAATTTGTACACATACACTTAACAAAGGGTATGCTAACATTTTATACACATTTGTAATTTATATACAATTTGAACAAGGTCGTGTTTTTTATTAAATGAAAACCTATAACAGGATATTTCTTTTACTTTGTATATTAATAATAATAGTTGTGCACTTGTTAATACAGTTAATACTCATTGCTTTAAGCATGCGTTCTGCACCTTTTGTTGCTTTCGAATTTGTAAGACGTAGCTGTAACTTGAGCTGTATTTCATTGGTTAAAATGGGTAATTAAGAGAGTTTTAAAGATCCCTTTCGAACCCAATTTTATGTTCAGAACTTACTGACCATGATAACGTTTCTGATAAAATGCCACGGATGAGGTAAACACGTGCAATTCGTGCATCTTTATCTACGGCCATCCTTTGAAAGGAAGTGTGACTTAAAGAAAATAATATCAGCCATTTTATGCCGTTCGGCGTTATGTTACATATTTAAAGTCGCAGTTATCGCTTGAGCTTAGACGTTTCTGCATAATGTTTCATTATGCTGTAATCAGAAAATCGTTCTTAATTGAAAGTTGATTTGTTTGCAAGAATTGTATTTCGTCACAAATATATGACCTTGGGTTCGTCTCGTACAAATGCTTTCTTCCTACGCATACAGTACGTGCGCTGCAGGAAACTTTAAACAAAGAAAAAATAGATTCACTGCATCTGTTATCTTCTCAATTATGCATTTTAAGTAGTTATTGTTAAAAAATATCGGTTTATCATCTGTATAATTGTGACGCTTAAAACTCAATTAACATATTCTTGGGAAAAACACAATAACATTTGTGTTATCAATCATTAAAAAAGTAACACTTACAATATTCATCACAATTAATTTTTCTTTGAAACTTACCATTAACACATGTAATGGGCAAGCTAAATGATAATACATCCATAATATTTAGCTTTTTTTATATTTGAGAATGATGTATATACTATGGAAAAATCTCACGTAGATAAATAAATAGTCAAATATTTGATGTTGATAATTACATCGAAACCTGCGCCTTATCATTCTTTGCCAGTAAAAATCAAATTAAACTTAACATTTAAGATTATCAGGCTAAAACTAATTGCTCGCCCATAAACCGTCCGTAAAATCGTTCGATATATAATTACGCTTTGTTGTAAACTGACAGAAAACGGTTTTCAAAGTTCATATGATGGACAAAAGAAGTATTTGAAATTAAAGTAGAGTTTTAAGCACGACTAAATCATATCGTTGTCGGCCATCAATGTGGGGTTATTGTCGACAGATGTCAGATGAAGATGATTTACACAGATTTAGATATTTTATGGTCTATGTAAATGGTTTCGGTAAAACAATACGAATAGTAATTGATTACATGCTAATAATTAAATGATAAATTGGAAAGACAAGATTTTTTTTTCCATGCGTTATTATTTCATCTATAACAGTATTGTTTGACACCTATATAATTAGTTCACATGTATAAATGTGTATTTAAATTTTCTTGTTTCGCATTTAGTAAATTTGTTCAATCCACTTTGTGGTCAAAAGGCACGTTAAGTCATAAAGTGCAATTTTAATGTCAAATGTGCTATAGTGTTTATACATAATCGATATAATTCACAAACATGATACAAAAAAAAAACTGAATCGAGAAAAGTACTTAACTATACTTTATCAAGCCATTTTGAATACATACTCACATACACTACACAACGGGTATGCATTACATTTGTAATTTGCATACAACTTGTGGATGGCCATGTTTGTCATTAAATGAAAACTTAGAACAGGAAATTCCTTAAAAATTGTAAACACAATAAGAATAGTTGTGTACTTGTTAATACAGTAAACACTCTTTGTTTTAACCATGCTTACTGCACCAAGTTTGCTTTCGACATTGTAAGATATAGCTGTAACTTTATCTGTATTTAATCGGTTAATATGGATAATTAAGAGAGTTTTATTGATCCCTTTCGCACCCTACTTTATGTTCAGGACTGACTGACCTTGATAACGTTTCGGATAAAATACCAGAGATGAGGTAAACACGTGTAATTCATGCTCCTTTATCAAAATCCATCCTTTGAAGGGAAGCGTGACTTTAAGAACAAAATATATGCAATTTAATGCCGTTCGACGTGAGCCCATTACATCCGTAATGTTACATATTTAAAGTCGCCGTAATCGATTAAGTCATGAATCCTCTTTTATTTCACTCAAACCGATCAATTGAACGGTTTGAATAATTATTTTCGTTTAAAGTTGATTCATTAATTTTGTGCGAAAGATTTATGCGAGATGACGGATTGATTATCAAAGTGCCTAATAGGCGATATGGCGTCTGTTAAAACAATTTACAACGTTTCACATTTCAGTTCAACCAATACTCCCTTTCATACGATGAAAAGTAGCTCTGTTTATCACCTTTTATCATAACAAAAGGACACTTGGACATCTATTTATGTTTCATTGCCTGTATAGTAGTTTTTGCATTGGGACCATATGAGATAAATACAACTTGTATTGCATGTGTTTCCTTTGATACACTCTTTGCATGTTTATTTTAACCAAAACATCAATTTATAAAATAATATTTTATTTTTGAAGGATCGTTTACATAACTGATATATAGTAGCAATTGACCGTGTTATGTACATGCATAACCTCACATAGCTGTCACTAGGCCGTATGCTTTAACAGCACGCTCTGATTTCGTTTAATACAAATTATAAGAATATATCAAAGACAGATTTTTCTTTTTAGTTCATAAACGAGTAAAACGAATTATTCTGCTTAGTTCTAAGGCCACAAGAACACCCGCGTTTCTGGTACAACCTCCACCGATGCGGAAGCCTCGGCTTTTATCAAGTACTCTCAAGCACTTTACCAATTACCCTCATACTGACATTCCAACAGTCATTGATACGTAATTAGCGAATATAAGTGTCGTTTCACGCACTCTTGCAGATCGTACAATGCCTGTATAAAGCAGGACCGGGTAATTAAGTTCCCGAGAGTACATGTACCAAGTGGGTAAGACCTCGAATTTGATCGCTGCGCACGTTCCTGTTAGCTCTTTTGAGATCGTGAGGCGTTCTTGTATTAGAAAGAACGTTTAGATATTTGGTAAGGAGAAGAAAGGGCGCTGATAGTTTATTCAGAGTAAATATGAGAGGAATTCGTTGTAATCAAATACATCATAGATCATTAGTTTTCTGTATTTTATTGTTTGATTTAAGTGAAATGTGGAAAACTTTGTCGAGGTACAAATTGCACGTATATTTTTTCATTTAACGTTTTAACATATTTACGGATACACACATTTCGAACTTTACTTTTAGGAGAAAAAACAACAACAGCTATATTGTACATGTATTGATAATGATTAAACCAGATAAAACGTACACGACAAACTATTTTTACTACTGAAGACTGGGAAGTCCGATAAGCTGCGCATGTTCCCATAACGGGTGGACACTTTTTACCACGGGGTATTTTGCATCGACATCAGCTAGACATGTCATAATGAAGTGCAAATCGCAATTCAGCTACCGCCTCGATTTCACATCATCCGTATGACTTTTAATGAGAATTTAATTATAATCCGATAAAACCGATAAAAGCAGACGACCTTTGAACACAGATCAAAGCCATGCGCGCCGTTATGCGCAAGCAGGCGTGACACCTAGCGAGAGTTGTAGGTGGAGAGCTCTGTCATGCATTGCAGATATGACGTCACTTCTTGATAACCACTTAGGTATTCGATGAAGTATTTAAAAAAAAATTTCATTGCTAATTTATCCTTATCAAACATCTACTCATATTATCGTAATGTTGGTTTAAAGCAATAAAAAACCGCACTTTAAAGTACTAGATCAAACATGAATGTGCATGTTGAAAGACATTGCAGCCCGTTTTCCTGTCACTCAGCAGGTGTATGCACGGTTGTTTGTCTGTGTAAAGCACGAAATAAACACTGGTAATTATTCATTTGCAACTAAGTGCTGTTTTGAAGCTGACTTGGAAAAGAACGCAGACGAGAAAATGTTACTCGGCACACCTCGGCGCCAGAAGTGTCCGGTTACATCTGCTCTCTTGTAAAGATACATTTACATAATCTGGTAACGCTGATGCGCTGCTTATCAGAATACGATACATATTATTATCGTATAGTATTCGAAGGAATATGAGAGTAAACAAATTTGACAAGAATTATGCAACACAGACTTAAGTTCCGAACATGCTGACAAGTTGAACCGATCCTCTCGGTCATCGTCATTCCTTACATTGTTGCTGCTAAACCCCGTCTCTGATGCCCCGTGGTTGGAAGATAATACCATGTTTATTTGTGGCACATTGTGACAATAAACTATACACCCAAGGGCTCTTGTCTCTTCTCCAATGTCGTAATTACCCATGCTCCTCGGCGCTGATCAGACCTGGCTTAATCCTCATAAAATATTCCATATATCTGGGGTTTCGCTCGTCAGTTCGCTTTTCAAGTTTGGTTTAACAATCTACACGCTATCTGTAAAATAAATTACATTTCGTAAACTTGTTTCTGTAGTTGATTGACACAAAACAAACACTGCAAAATCCTCAATATCGCATGAAATCAAACATTATTAGATTTTCACGGTTTAAAAACTAGATGACCCAAAAAGCACAGATTAGACTAGCGGCGAACAATTGTGTCCTTTGCCACGGGTATTAGTCATATTATTGATACACATATATATTTTGTGACTGATTTACACAATCTTCGACTTCCGTTTTCTTA